>KV017486.1:277475-299987 GCA_001598015.1 Dorcoceras hygrometricum | reverse complement strand
AGCCGTCATACCCACTATCACATCTAACATACGTTTAGTGCATTCTAGGTCTTTACTCAACGCAATTGTAAATCATTACACACATAATGAAAGTAAAGAACGCCATATAAAAGAATGCGAATATCATATATAAAGACTGTTTCATACAAGAGTCTATAAACCCACACGCCACAAGTTGGCTAGTTGGGCATCTACTCTAACAAATGCACCATAGTGTATGTTAGATGTGATAGTGGATATGATGGCTATCATGAAATACATCTAATAGTCACTGTGCATTCTGAATTCGTTCCTAGTCGATTGGGCCGTCAAAATGAGGATAAGGCCGCCCGAGCTTGAGACTAGCATCTGCGATGTGAAGTACCATGATTCATTGGTAGGGAACATTGTGATGTTCTGAGCATGCAGATGGATAGTGACCTGGTGATCTATCAAACTACCCTCGTTCAGACTTTCCAAGTGGTTACCATTTGCCGAGTGGATAAGTCCGAGGTCTTGGTTGTACTGATTAGTCCTCACTACTCGAAACGTCATTGAGACTCTACATGATAGGCGCTTCACTTTGACCCGTTTGCCGACTCACTTGGGGTCATTAGGCGGCGGGATTGGGTGAGGTCCCGATGCATGTAGGAGTCGATGCTTCGTTGTCGAGGATTCACCGCTCGCTTTCATGCATGGATATCCTATGCTATCTGAGGGGATAATAGTGTATAAATCTCTGGCCAGAGTACTGGATGGTTTTAGATAAATGGGTTTGCCTAGTAACACTCGCGATGTCACTATTCGATCTCCAAGATGTATGCATAGCTATCGGATCTCTAGCGACTCTCGATTTACCAATGGTCGTTGATTTGATCGGGATATATGTGTTGAAAGGACCGTACTACACGCTAACCATGACCAACTGGTTCTTGCAGGCACTAACAGTGATACCTAGGGGATCATGGGGCGATGTTGCTAGGCGCTTTACCATGATCCGATGGGCAAGTCCGAAATTGTGATTTCGGAGCCGCAATGGTTGTGGGCCCACGGCTAGCTGTATCCCTGAACTATTGAGGGCCACACAAGTACTGGATTCATGATTCCCGCACAGAAACTGAGCTCAATGTGTTGAGCATAGGTAGAGGATTATGGGAAGTGCGACTTCATAAAAGTCAACGGGGGTCAAATTGCGATTTCCCAAAGTTGAGGGGCTAAACTGTAATTTTGGACTAGGTATCTGAAAAATTGTTTTTCGCATCATAATATTCAGTTTTGGAAACTGAGTTGACCGGTCCGATCTGATCATCGATCGGAGTTATGATGAAACCGCAGTGATTTAAATGAACCGAATGTTCATATGGACTTGGGTTTGACCCAAGTCCAATGGGCCGGTTCAAGCCCATGTATACTTGTTATATTCTAGTGTTGGACTAGGGCTTTAATCACTAGAGAACACAACTCACTCTCAACCCTAGCCTCCATCACACTCGGCCGCCCCCTCCCTCTCCCACACGCCGCCGATCGGCCGCCGCCTTGCACCGCCCGGTGCCGCCACCGTGTGCCTCCATCTACATGATCGGACTTGTTTCGATCACCGTGATGAGGAGTTTCTGTTCATGCCAAAACCCATCAGATCTTCTAGTGCAGATTGACGGAGGAATCACGTTTCCGGTCATGGACCTGATTGACGATCTACCGCCGCCTACCGTTTGAAGTGCCGGTTTCCTCGTGAGACTGGTCGGAGCCAGGCACCTAGACGCCAGCAAGGTAACGATTCAAACATCCTATGCATGGATTATAGAATTGTTATGATGTATTGAACGCTTCTCGGGGCAAAAATTTTAAACTTCCGCTGCGCCCCCGGGAAACGGGATCCGGATCCGCCATTGTATGCCAACATGTTGATGATATCATTCGGATCTACCAGCTCCAAGTTTTGCGACAAATTTTCCAAGTTTATTCAAGACAAATTTGAAATGAGCATGATGGGGGAGCTGACGTTTTTCCTCGGACTACGTAAAGCAGCTTGAGGATGGTATATTCATCAATCAAGAGAAGTACACCAAAGAACTTCTTAAGAAGTTTGGCATGGAAAACAGCTCAGCTGCTGCTACTCCCATGATTGCCTCAATCAAGCTGGACAAAGACGACGCTGGAACTGCCATTGAGGTAACCATGTATCGTGGGATGATTTGTTCACTTTTATACCTCACAGCAAGCAGACCAGACATCAAGTTCTCGGTCTATATGTGTGCCAGGTTCCAAGCTAACCCAAAACAATCACACTACATGTCTGTCAAACGTATTTTAAAATATCTAAAGGGCACGCAGACCGTGGGTCTTCGGTATCCCAAAGACTCAAGTTTGAATTTATTTGGTTATAGTGATGCAGACTATGCAAGGTGTAAGAATGATCGACGCAGCACAAGAGGTACTTGTCAATTCTTGGGTGACATATTAATATCGTGGTTTAGCAAGAAATAGAAATCGGTAGCCACATCCACCGCTGAGGCAGAATACCTTGCAGCTGGAAGTTGTTGCTCTCAAATGCTGTGGATTCAACAACAACTTCGGGACTATGGCGTTGATGGTCAAGAAGCACCCATCTTCTGCGACAACACTAGTGCGATCGCAATCACTCAAAACCCCGTGCTGCACTCTAGAATCAAGCACATTGACATACACCATCATTTCATTCGAGACCACATGCTGAAGAAAGACGTTCAGGTGGATCATGTGCCAACGGATCAGCAAGTAGCTGATATCTTCACCAAGCCTCTGCCGGAAGCTAAGTTTTCTTACTTTAGAAACATCTTAGGTCTCCTGGATATGTCATGATTATATTCTGCATGCAAAATTCAGAGGGAACAATATGAGTCAAACAGGTAACTAAACTTTTCGCTGGTTGTCTTCGGGCTGGTATGCGATCTGGACCAGCTTGGGACACATACAGTGTGATGTTATCATGGGGTTTGTCTTATTTGTTTCCGTGCTGGTACATAAAATCGAACAGGTGAGATTGGGGTAGCGTTTAAAATTCATCTTAAATAGGACGATCACTCTCTGTAATTTCAAATGTCTTTTAAATATGATGATGACACGTGTCCCGTAAAAACACTTCTCTCTCCCCGCTCATAATAAACCTGTTCACTTTACTCTTCACCTTACGTTTTCAAAATTTTCGTGCAAACTAGAATTCTAGCGAACAAATTTACTGCACTCCTCGTGTCATCTTTTGCATCCTTCATATCTCAAACTCTTTATTATCAGCAATGGCTGCCTCCTTCTATGTTAACACTTTGCAGGTTAAGTTCGAGTCTTTGATCGCTATGGAGCACACAGGAATGGCCCGTATGTTCAAGTCCTTGGTGGACACAGGGCTTGAAGGGTTCTTAGCGGTATCTGATTCAGGTTATGAGGCGGCTATGGTGGAGTTATTCGCGAATGCTAAAGTCATAGCAGGTACTATTGTTAGTTTTGTCGCCAATAGGAAATTGGTATATCAAAAGAAATTTTTACCAAAACATTTGGGTTGCCCACTGAGGGAGTCACAACTCTTCTGGATGTTCCAAAAGAGACGGTAGTGGAAATGAGAAGTAGGTTCTCTGGATCTGTTGTGCCATTCAGGGCACCAAGCAAGAAAATAGAAATGAAGATGGAGTTTCGATTGCTACACGATATTGTGGCTAAGGCGCTATGTGCCAAGGCAAGCTCGTTTGATGTGGCGACGAGCGAAAAGTTCGATCTGATGGTGGCTATTACTGCTGGGTTGAAGTAAACTGGGGACAAATGTTGTTTCAAGTACTGATAAATATGGTAAACAATCCTAAAAGGCAGTCCCAAGGAGTTTTAGTACATGTTAGTGTTTTGTTGGCTGAACTGGTGAAGGATGATCTCGGAGAGTCCGTTAAGCTCCATCCTTAGAAGGTGTTAACAAGTAAATCAGTTCATACCTATATCAAGAAAAATCAGGAAGTTGAACCGACTGGTGAATTCAACCAACAGATAGGGGACACTACAAGTGGCACTGAGGGTGGCCAGTCTAAAATAACCAAGACTGTGGAGGTGCAAGCAATTCCCCAAGAAGTAAATAAGAAGAAAAGGGGCAACAAACAAGTTTTGGAGAAGAATAGGAAAATTACAAAGGTAAAGAAGACAGTTGAACAGCCAACAGTGGAGGCTGGGGGCCAAGTTGCTCCTACGAAGTCGAAGTCTGAGACCAGCTCAGACTATGATTTGTGCCCGCTGTCAAGGCTAAAATCCATGGGTGCAAAGCGCAAGAAAGGGGTTGAATCACCCAATTCGGAAACTACCATATCTGTTGCACCGGTGCAATATACTAAGAAGCATCGGACCAAAAGAATGAAGCGAGTAAATCCCACTGACGATCAACAGGGTGAGTACCAGCCTAATCCAATCCCAGAAATACCAGCTGAAGGACGACAGGCGTTCAATGCTGGTGAATCGAAAGCACATATAGAGTCTACCCCAGCACTGAAAACACGAGCTGGTGATGAATCTATAAGCTGTGGCCCAGAGGGGCATGTATGGAACACTGCTGAACAAGCAGGTGGGATTGTCGACAGTTACTCCACCGATGAACCACACGACGAGCGTATGGAGAATGAAACCCAAACCAACAAAGGAGGTCAGGCTGAGAATATAGGTGATATTGCGCAGGACGAGCAAGAAAACTTTACTGATGGATGACCCAAAGGACAAACTTGTGAGATTGAGGACTGGGTGGAGAAGGTTAACGGAATTGAGAGGGAAGAAAGTACCTACCAGCGTGAGACGTAGAGTAACTCCCACGACAGGGCTATTATGGTAAGGTCTGGACCTGCATAGCCGGCACAGCCGTCCTTGACATTCACTGGATCGGGTATTTTTACTCCCATCGAAATACGTGAGATAAAAATTGGGTGACGTATTTCCAGCCCAAGATAGATCCCATCACTAAGGGTAAAGAAGCCCTAGTTATTTGTAATAAACCGACCCCAATTGAAGAGCACTGTCAATTGGTGCTAAACTCCACGTGGGATGACGTATCTGCAAGGATGGATGTGTTTGATGCGTGGGTGCACTTCCGAAAAGCGGTAAGGATGAGAGACGTCTCCTCCCTTGAAAACTTGGCTAAGACTGAGGAGCAGCTGCTATGTTGGGCAGAAACAGAGCAGGTCTCGGAATTGTTTGACCGACGATCGCTCATAATGTACAAACTCTATGAACTGGAGGTGCAAAAGAGCATTGAAGAGCACCATGCTAATTTCAAGCCAATAGAGCCCTCTGTGAACTATGATTACATGTGTATTCTGTTTCTCAGTAAGGAGCTTCGAGAAATCACAGGGTTACACAGGGCTCAGAGAGTACTAGCTGGTATTCCTATTGAAGCTTCGAAAGCTTCAATAGCAGGCGATGCTGTTGACACAAATACCTTCCGGCTTACTTTGTCTTCGACAAAAAAACCACAGATTTCTGTTCTTGAGTTTTCCACTCAGGACGAACAGGAGCAGGCAGCAACCAAGAAAACAGCTCAACGGGATGAGCAAATTGAAGAGATTGTCCAGACCGTGGAAAATGTGGATGGCACAGAGACAGATAGCGGGCAGGAGAAACCGAGTTCTGAATAAGAGGATCAGCCTCAACAGTGTTCACCCCACTCTAGCTCCAATTATTTTTCTAATTCCAGTCTCAGTTTAACCCCTAGTTTTCATATGGGCGTTTTTCCGAGTTCCAGAATCAGTCCTGCTTCAGATGCAAATAACACGGACTGTCAGGGTCCCAGTCCATCTCTGCTCCAGATGATAGTACATACAAAACACAGAGAAAAGACGATAGATTTTTTGGATTCAGAAAATTATGTTGGTTCTTCTTAAGCCAATCCACAACGAGTTTCTGTTACCAATCCCCCAGCGAGTCTGAATGTTGATGTTAAGCTAGAAGAAGTAGAACAAGTCGTGGTTTCACTGGATTCAAGAGTCCAATCAATGGATTCACAAATGCAATCTACGAATTCCCAGGTAAAGTCCATGGATAAGAGAATTGCATCTCTGGACTCCAAGGTTGAGGATTTGTTGAATAATCAGACTCGAATGAAGCACGATTTTAGCATCTACAAGCATGCCTTATACGAAAAGATGGACATAATCGCAACCAACGTTACTTCCTCCCAGACAGCGTTGGAAATCAATCTCATTCGTCAGCTCGTTGCACAGCAGTACCAGCTTACCAATGACCTTGATTTTGTTAAGTTGCAGCTGGTCGAATTAGTTAATCACCTCAAGGAGATTGGTGATGCCAAAAAGGGGGAAGGAGGACAACACCGTATTTTTGAAGGAGGACAAGGACCGATTAAACAAGGGGAAGGTCCAAGCAGTACTCGTGGTAAAGGACCAAATTATAGAAGGGAAGAAGGAAGCAGTGGCTACAAGAGGAGTAGATGGTTTTGAGGAAGGATGAAGTTATTTTTTCCTTAGAATCAAGTTGATTGTATTACTCATAATGGAAAATAAAATTTTTTTGTCTGCGATCAAATTGTGTTACTAACCAGACTTTTGTCATCACCAAAAAGGGGGAAATTATTAGGATAAATTTCAGAATTTTGGTGATGAAAAATAAAAGAGATCAATCAAACCAAAGGCACCAAATCTGGACGAAGTTTACTACGTTGGACGTAGAAACCATATCGGAGCAAAGTCAAGTTGGTCAAGGCTCAGAGCATTCAGGTATGCTGGTTTAGGACAAACCAGCTGAATACTAGGCCTTGCACATATCAGTTTGAAAACGGTGACCTAAAGTTGTGAAATAGATCGCAGATAACAAACCAGCTGGAATGATGAGTAACCAGCTGGAAGATCAGTTAAGAAAACCAGCTTAGAGCAGATTAAATTTACAAATGGCATGAAATTGAGGATATGAGCATACAGAGATTAATATTCGAATCAGTATAAATAAGATACAAGAGTGGTATGGTTTCGATCAATATAAGAATTCGATGAAGAAGAGCAGCTCAATACTCTGGAACCAGATCGGGAGGCCAGCTAAGTTTAAGGCAACTTATCAGATTGTATTCTTGGAATGTTTAATCTATGTACAACTTGATTTGAAACATTCGATGTCTCTGCAGTGATGTGTAGTATTTGGAACTACTTTGAGCTAATATCAGATAAGCAGAGATATGGTACAAAATGAAGACGACACAGAGTTGCTAAAAAGGGCAATGCATTTATTGAAGATGTACTTTCATCGTACAGACATTTAAGACGTAGCGGGAAATTCAATTTGGATATATTCAATGTGTCTACTGGCTACATTTATTACCGTTGTATCCAAATGGTATATATAGAAGAGAAGAGCAGCTGTGAAGCGGTTACAAATCAGACAACACTTCATTGAATACACAATCTAACCATATCTTCACAAGCACAAGCAGAGTTCATCTTGAACCAGCTCGTTACAAGTGACACAAGCACAAAACACTTTATTCAACTTTGTGTCACATACTCTTCTATTTACACACTCTGTAGTATTGTGCTATCTTTGTAAATCAAAAACAGAGAGTGTAGAAGTGCTAGAATAGCACAACCAGCTGAGTGCTGTATATTTGTATTGCGAACCAGATCGCGAGTCTGTGTTTCGTTGGTTGATTGCTAGGAGTTCTCGTGGCTGCTGGTTGCGGGAGTGGGTTTGTACAAAGGGTTGTATAAATCAAATCTTATAGTGGAAACCTTCCCATTGAGAAAGAAGGGGAGACGTAGGAGAATTTGCTCCGAACTGATTGTCTCGTGTGAATTTGCTCAGTGAAAACAAATCTCTCGTCCCTACATCTTATACATTCACGCATTTGATTAAATAGTTCACTGATTGAATCGTGTTGTTTCCGCATAAAATCCTTTTATTACACGAGAAAACAGTATTCACTGAGAACACCTTTCTAGTTGGTAACTCAGCTGGAAGTTAGAGTCAAGCGTAAAACTTTTGAAAGAATTTTCAATTCAAAATTAGAGTTCATTCAAACCCCCCCCCCCCTTCTTTTGAACTCCCATGCGTGTTTCGATCCTAACATCATGTCATTCTTTATCTTAATTGTAATTGCAAACTTTTTGGATAAAGATCTTAAATGGACTATACTGTATGTTGAATGTGACAGTGGATTTGATGGCTATCATGAAACACATTTAATAGTCACTGTATATTCTAAATGAGTTCCTAATCAATTGGACCATCCACAACAAGGATAATGGTTGCCCGAGTTTGAGACTAGCATTTGAATGCGAAGTACCACGTTTATTAGTAAGGAACATAGAGATATTCTAAGTATACAGATGGATAGTCACCGGTGATCTATCAAACTACCATCGTACGGACTTTTCAAGCGGTTATCATTTATCGAGTGAATTAATTCCAAGGTTTTAGTTGTACATGATTAGTTATTATTACCCGAAACATCATTGAGATACTACATGATACGGAGCCTCACTTTGACTCGTTTACCGACTCCCTAAGGGCATCAGGTGGCGAGATTGATTGAGGTCACAATTCATATAGGATTTGATTTTTTGTTGATGATTCATCGCTCACATAAGTGTATGGATATCCTATGCTAACTTAGGAGATAATAGTGTGAAAATCTCTGGTTAGAGTACTAGATGTGCTGGAACTGCCATATTTAGAAACACTGGTCCGGAATTTGATTCCGCAACATATAAAGAGTTTATCATGCTGAGCGCATCGATGATATCGGATCATTGATCGAGATTATGAGGACACCATAACAATGGAATCAAAACTAGTTGGCATGGGCTTGGGCTTTCTAAGGCCCATCGAGAAACAAGTTGAGCACATCAAGGTGTTTATAAATATGAGGCAACGGGGACAAGTTTAAGAGATCTTGAGATATTTTGTCTTGAACAAACCCTAATCTACACAAATCCTAGCTGCACCCCACTCCCTCGACCATCGTCGCACGAACCGCGGCAGCGCCTCTTTGTGTGAGTCCCTTTGCGGAGATCCGTTCGTGACAGCTTGTAATTCTTTATAGTGCAAGCTTGCAATGAAATTTGTCTACCGGTCGTGGATTAGAGATTGTCGAGATTCTACCATTGAAGAGCCATTTCCATTTTAAATCGTACTGGTCGGAGAAGGGCACCAAGTCGCCGAAGGTAACAAATCAAGAACACCCTATGAATGCGATTCATTGATTTTTGAATGTACTAATACGTATGAGTGTGTCAACCGCCATGACTCATTTACGGTGTAACAAAACTTTTAAACTTCCGCCACTCGTCGGGAATGCGATCCAGATCCGTTAGCAGTGGTACCAGATCTTTAGGCTTGGATTGTCATACGTATGCATATTTGGAATTCCATCGAAACGGATTTGAAATAAAAAAATTCTGATTCCGCCGTGTGCGGGCAGCCACATCCTCACAAACAAGGTTGCATGCGGCTGCCACGGGTAGTGCTGCATCCACGGGCTGCAAGCAAGGCGCGCACGATTGTGCGCGGCAGCGCCCGTCCACCCAAGGGCGGGGGCGCATTAGCGACAGCCACGTGCACAGGGTTGTGCGCGACTGCCATGGGTAGCGCTGCCTTCATGGGCTGCGTGTAAGGCGCAAAAGGCCTGTTGTTGCATGCACCACTGCTCGCAGCAGCGCCCGTTTGCCCAAGAGCGGGCGCGCAACAGCGACAACCGCATGCACAGGGCTGTGCGCAGCTACCATGGACAGAGTCCTTGCGGCCCTTGCTGCATGTACAGTGTAGCCCCTAATATGTTTACATTTCCACACTTATTTTTGTTTACCGATAATCAAGCCTTTTTTGCACAAATATTTTTGTAGAATGAGAAATCAGATTAGACTAGAAATAGACTTACCTGATTTTAAAATAGTTTTAATAGACAAAAATGTCGAAAGAGTTCATTTACTCTAAACTCTTTCAGTATTTTATCAGGTTGCCTTTATCAAACGTCAAGCCAACGTTAGAAAAGATGATACAGCTAGACGTTCTTCTTGATATGTAGTTCCTATGATTTGGAACGAGATTCTCTCATTTGTAGAGGTATACTAATGTATTATTTCAATTGAAAAAATTTACGTTTTCAAAAAAATTAAAATAAATTTTCAAAAAAAGTTAAATTTAGCTAGTGTGATGAGATTGTGTATGATAATATTGTTGTAGTTATTAAAATATATGTGCATAATATATAGTAAGGAATAAATAATAATTATTTTGTTTGATTGAATAAATTTGATATATGATTATAATTACTTTTCTATCAATTATATATATATATATATATGATATTGCATTATTGGTTATACTATAATTTTATTAATAATTTAAGCGACGTATAATATAGGATAACTCAATAAGTTTTTTAAATTAAAAATGTGTGAGGAAATGCCCTAATCCCATCAACCACATTGATTATCGAGAATATCATCCTCGATTTAGGCTCTTGGTTACAAATAGACGCGTTAAGATATGACTGAATATGATTAATAATAAATGATTTGATTATAAAATATTTGAGTTGACTATACAATAATGTTTGATAAGAATAATATGTTTGGTTTGATTGATTAAATTTGGGATAAAATATTAAATTAAATTTTTAACTTTTGTAAAATTTAATAAATATAATATAAAAAGAATATGAGGGATAAATTATAATTGATATATATGAAATAAATAATTAAAGATTTGATTGATACAAAATAATATTTAAATTATTCTATGCAAGATAAATAATACTCAACAGAAAATTAGATATGATGTAATTAATAACCTTATACTCAAACCAAAATGTAGCCTTTCATGAAAGAAGTTGGATTACCTTGACTTGTTATCCAATTTGAAATAAATTAATGTATTTTTGTTATTTAGAAAAGTAGAACTTTGAAATCCACAACTTTTATGTTTAAATACAGTATTTCATGTTATTATGCTGATATCAATTCACCCAATAATGAAATAATGTGACATCCACCCAATTTTTTATAAAAAAAACTAACTTGTTGATTTAAGATTTAATTTATTACTTCGCTATAAACAATAAATCTAGATGAATTCAAATCCATCCAATGCACTCTCTAAGGAATTTATTACATAACAAATATAACTTACCATGACATGAAGCCATGTCATATGATGCTCATGAGAAAATTATTCACCAAAGTTATTTTCCCGAGACCAATAAGTATAATTTTAAAAATCAAATTTTATTATTCAAAGAATAATCCATTTAACCTTTTATGCAACATATCAATATATCTAAGCGGTTTTATTGTGTCATTTAAACATTATAACCCATCTTGGTATGCGCCAATAAGCGCACCAAAAGCCTCTATGTCACATCGAAGTCATGGGTGATCATTGATCCGATGCTTCGGGCGAAACTGTAAGGATCGAAAATTGTTTTACAAGATTTTACAGCTCGTTGCTAACCTCTAAGCCTAGTTACCAGCTTGGAGGGTTTTCAGTGATATGTTGTTGTCTCGTGTAATAAAACGATTTATGCGAAAAGAACACGATTCAAAAATGAACAGTTAGACAGATGCTTGTAAAATAAGGTCAAAAATTTGTTTCTGGAAGTTCGGAGTTTAATCTCCCATGTAACGCCTAGAATTTCCTGACTACGTAGAAATGAGTGCATGACTAGGGAAAAATATTTTTAGATGATTACATGCCATTTTATTTGATTTATTTATGACTTTATGCCACGTGGTATACATGTATTATTTTTCAGCCTGCTTGAGCTACGGACGCATGGACGAGATTAGGATCGACCGGAATGAAAATAAATTGAGATTTTAAGTTATGGGAATTTTTAGAACAAATTTATTTTATTTTAAGCAACAATTTCTGAAAATTTGGATTTTTATAATTATTTTGTAGGGGAACCCATTTTTCGCCTATACGGACTGGTATATTGAGTTTTAAGGCATTTTAAATTTTGAGGAGGCCTAGATTTCGAAATTATGCATCCTTTTAAAGCCCAACTCTAAGTTTTAAACACCTTTTTAATTTATTAGAGGGGCAATCTTGTATTTTCTAAATTTAAATTAGTAGGGGTCATAATGGGCACTTTCATTATTTCTTAAACACTAGTTAAACATAACCTAGCCTCCTCTACACACACCAGCCGTCCCCCTCCCTCACAAGCACACAAATTTCAAAACCAATCAGCCATTGAAGGAGCTTGGTGATCCAAGGCCGGTTGCGCCCCGATCTCACGTCTACAACGTCCGTACCTCGCAGATACGTGTCTTCTTCAACCCAGGCATGTGATATCAATCCCTTTTCTCGCCATTTAAATCATAATAACCTGTTCACTTTCATTATTTCTTAAACACTAGTTAAACATAACCTAGCCTCCTCTACACACACCAGCCGTCCCCCTCCCTCACAAGCACACAAATTTCAAAACCAATCAGCCATTGAAGGAGCTTGGTGATCCAAGGCCGGTTGCGCCCCGATCTCACGTCTACAACGTCCGTACCTCGCAGATACGTGTCTTCTTCAACCCAGGCATGTGATATCAATCCCTTTTCTCGCCATTTAAATCATAATAACCTGTTTTAGGAAAATTATGCATGAATTCGTGGTGAATATTTCAGATCCATACATCTATGATCATATCTCATGCATGCACTTCACGTTTCTTGACATGTTTCGGTTCCTTCTTTTAAGACTTCGGGCAGGGCGATTTCCAGGGGTATTGGCTCGGTTCTAGGGGTTCCTAGGAGACTCATGGTGGTCTAGATCGAGGTAGGAAGGTGGCTAAGTGGTCGGGTGAACCAGGGAAAGCCATAGAGGTTGAGGTGACGCATCGCACTGCGTGGCTGATGCGCCCACTTCCCTCGATCAGTTCTCCCTGGTTAGCCCATGTTTTGGGCCATGGTTGGTCTCGTTAGAACCTTCTGGACCTGGGGGTGGTCCAGTCGGAAGGGCTCCGACATTGGTGGTCGGATAATGGAGAACGAACGTGAAGACCAGCAGGTGGTCGCGACGACGCAGCATGGCTGGAGCGTCCACTTGCAGCGACCAGATCTCCCTCGTTAGTGTTGGCGACAATGGCGGATCCGGATCCTGCTTTCCGGGGGAGCAGCGGAAATTAAAATTATGCCCCGAGATGCGTTCAATACATTAAAAACAATCAATAAACATTCATAGGGCGTTTATCGAATTGCTACCTTGCTGGCGTCTAGGCGCCTGGCTCCAACCAGAATCACAGGGAAACTGGCTCTTGAATTGTAGGCGGCGGTAGATCCTCCTAATCAGGTCCACGACCAGAATCAAGACTCCTTCGTCAGCCTGCACTAGAAGGCCTGACGAATTTAGCACGGACGGAAGCTCCTCGAAAAACTGATCGGAACAAGTCCGATCACACGGCGGCGGCGACGACGGCGGTGGCCGGCGGCGGCGGCGATTTCGGGAGAGGAGGGGCGGCCAAGATCTAGTTTGGAGGCTAGGGTTTAGTTGTTGTGTGTCTTGTGATTAAGCCCTAAACCAACTTAATTAAATAAAGATGGTACATGGGCTTGAACCGGCCCAATGGACTTGGGTCATACCCAGGTCCACATGAACATTTGGTTCCGATCGACGATCAGATCGGACCGATCGACTCAGTTTCCAAAACTGAACGTTATGATGTGAAAAACAATTTTTCAGATTACCCAGTCCAAAATGACAGTTTTGCCCCTCAACAGTGGGAAATCGCAATTTGACCCCTATTGACTTTTAGGAAGTCGCACTCCCTAAAATCCTCTTCATATGCTCAACACATTGAGCTCAGTTTCCGTGCGGGAATCATGAATCCAGTACTTGTGTGACCCTCAATGGTTCAGGGATACAGCTAGCCATGGGCCCACAACCATTGTGACTCCAAAATCACAATTTCGGACTTGCCCATCGGATCATGGTAAAGCGCCTAGCAACATCGCCCCATGATCCCCTAGGTATCACTGATAGTGTCTGCAAGAACCAGTTGGTCGTGGTTAGCGTACAGTACGGTCCTTTCTACACATATATCCCGATCAGATCAACGACCATTGGAAAATCGAGAGTCGCTAGAGATCCGATGACTATGCATACATCTTGGAGATCAAATAATGACATCGCGAGTGTTACTAGGTACACCCATTTACCTAAAACACATCCACTACTCTGGCCAGAGATTTATCACACTATTGTCTCCTCAGATAACATAGGATATCCACGCATGAAAGCGAGCGGTGAATCATCGACAACGAAGCATCGACTCCTACATGCATCGGGACCTCACCCAATCCCGCCGCCTAATGACTCCAAGTGAGTCGGCAAACGGGTCAAAGTGAGGCGCCTATCATGTAGAGTCTCAATGGCGTTTCGAGTAGTGAGGACTAATCAGTACAACCAAGACCTCAGACTTATCCACTCGACAAATGGTAACCACTTGGAAAGTCCGAACGAGGGTAGTTCGATAGATCATCAGGTCACTATCCATCTGCATGCTCAGAACATCACAATGTTCCCTACTCAGACTTATCCACTCGACAAATGGTAACCACTTGGAAAGTCCGAACGAGGGTAGTTCGATAGATCATCAGGTCACTATCCATCTGCATGCTCAGAACATCACAATGTTCCCTACCAATGAAACATGGTACTTCACATCGCAGATGCTAGTCTCAAGCTCGGGCGTCCTTATCCTCATTTTGATGGCCCAATCGACTAGGAACGAATTCAGAATACACAGTAACTATTAGATGTGTTTCATGATAGCCATCTTATCCACTATCACATCTAACATACACTATGGTGCATTCTAGGTCTTTATCCAACACAATTGTTAACATCATATAACATAATAAAAATAAAGAATGCCATAATGAAATGCGAATAACATATATAAAGATTGTCATATACAAGAGTCAATAAAACCCACACGCCACAAGTTGGCTAGTTGGGCATCTACTCTAACAGTTAGCCCACGGTTTGAGCCAAGGTTGGTCAAGTTAGAACCGCCTGGACCTGGGGGTGGTCCAGCAGGAAGGGCTCCGGCAGTGGTGGCCGGAGCAGGGAGCACGATTGTGAAGACTGGACGCTGCTCTCTTGCGTCGCTGGTGTGTGCGTGTGTGTGTCCGGTTTAGGGTTTACTTTTGGACCCATTCGGTTCAATTGAACCGGATGGTTTGGTTGGACCGGATCGGTTCTTCGAGTCTCGAGTCAAATTTTTTAAAATCGGTCCAAGTTATTTTATTTAGGGACCTGTTATTTTAATTAATGTGTTAAAGGTCCAATTTTAAGGAAATTAGCCAGAGGTTCAATTGAACCGGATGGTTTGGTTGGACCGGATCGGTTCTTCGAGTCTCGAGTCAAATTTTTTAAAATCGGTCCAAGTTATTTTATTTAGGGACCTGTTATTTTAATTAATGTGTTAAAGGTCCAATTTTAAGGAAATTAGCCAGAAGTCAAAATTGAGTCAAACTTTTTATAAATAATTTAAGTTATGTCTAATTTTATGTTTTTAGTCAAAATTAGGGCTTTAGGATTTTAATTGGAGTCAAAATCGATTTTTTGGAATTTAATTTGGTCAAAATCGGTATTTTGGTCAAAATAGGCTTTTGAGGTCAAAATTGATTTAAATTGCTTTTAAAGGTCAAAATTGATTTTTATAAGTCCCAAAATGATTTTTAGAAGTCAAAATTGATTTTAACCGGTCAAAATTAGCCTTGATTTTTATAAGTCATTATTTAATTAAAATCAGGCAAAATGGGAAAAAACGGTGAACATTCGTTTCATCGGCCGAGTTTGGAGCGACGTTTGGTCTAGTTGTAGCGAGCCAGGCCCCGGGATCAATCCCTGACCGAAGTAGAAAAAATATAGAAACTCGTAAAGGTATAATTAATCGTATATGTAGTATGCTATGTATGAAAATGTTTTAAAGGAAATGATTAATTATACATTAATGGGCTAAGCTTTTAAATTGCATGATTTTAAAAAAATTCACGTATCATGAGATTTTATGAAACGATCAGGCATGTTATTTTTATGTAAAAACCCGAGGAATTGAAGTGATGTGGCAAAGTCTACGATGGGAGTTAACCGGGTAGCCGGGCTCGGGGATCCCATGTTTTCAGGATTTCAGGATTTCAGGGCCTATGTATCCTCGAGTAACATCGGGGTGAAGTGGCATTTTTCAGGAGGTGTGACATATAGGGATCCCGAGGTAAGGTCGGGTGAACCACACCGCCACGTACGTTGGTTATTACGACTGATCAGTCGCACGTTGCTCACATTCACGGATATGACTCATACGTCTTCTTTTCAGGATACGATATGCGATGCCTTATATGATATATGATATGTTATGTTATGATTACAGGATGGAATGTTTTAAGATCATGCATGCATTCACGCTTTTACGCTATTTTAATTACAGTATGTGCTTGCATGTGATTTTATTAGTATGTACTTTGTTATGTATTACAATAGAGCATGCTGAGCCTGTAGGCTCACTAGGTTTAAATGGTGCAGGTGATGATCCTGTCGATGAGTATATTCTGAATGGCGGTGAGGACCTCTGAGCGTCTGTCGCAGCAGTACCCCGTGACCGCCTTTATGATTCAGTTTTGTCATGTTGCAGTAGATACTGGTTTTTAAACATGTTGGTTTTCAGTATGCTTTTACTCGAGGATTTTATTGTGTTGGATGTTTTTAACGTTTTTAAATATTCCTCTATTTATGCTTAAAGAATTTTGGGAAAATGATTTAGAAACGTTTTAGAAGGGAACGAGCCATTCGTTATGTTTAAGTTTATGCTTCCGCACATATTTTTTTAAAAAAATTCTAGAGTCTGGTTTGTTTCATCCTACGTCTCCCCTTCTTCCTCCACAGTAAGAATTTCCACTAGAAGATTTGATTGATACAACTTTTGTAACAATCCGATCCGATAGTCAGCAGGTGCAAGAACTCCTGGTCTCTCAACAATAGAAACAGACCGCAATCTTCTCTAAGATACAATGAACACAGCTCTAAGCCGGTTTGCTAATATAGCACTCGACGCTCTGTTTATGATTTTACTGTGTATACTCAACACTATAGAGTGTGATACGAAAGTGCACGTGACACAAAGATTTGAATGAAAACAATCTGCGAGTGTGTTACTATCTCTGAGCTGGTTCAAGAAGGTGAACTCTGTTTTTACTCTTGAAAACTTGTAAGTTCGTTAATTCATCAGTTCGTGAGTTGTGTAGGCATTAGATGTCTTCAGCTGAACTGTTTCTCTAATTTATACCCTTTGATATAATGGTAATAAATGTTACCAGTAGACACGTCGTATGTATCCAAATTGAGATAACTGCAACGTCTTAAATGCTTGTACTGTAAACGTACACATCCATTAAATGTTTTTCCTCTTAGCATACTCTGCGCCGTCTTCAGTTCAAACCAAATCTCTGTATATCTGGGATTATCTCAAAGTAGTTCCAACAACTACAAAGCGATCCTTAGAGGTCAAATACATCACATCAATCTGTACGAAACCTCAAAGTATTATGAAATCCATTTTGCCAAGTTGTCTTTACTCAGCTGGTTTCTCAATTTGGTTTCTGCATAAACTTTCTTTAATCTATTTCTAAGCTAATCTGCTCTGTACTAATCCAGATAGTGATCTTAGTTCAGCTGTTTTCTTTTATAGAAACACAAGCCTTCTTGATTGCATCCATCTATTCTAAAGAACCTGGCTTGTCCTTCACTAACACTATCGCTGAACCAGTTATGCTCTGAGCTGTTCTCAACTGTTCGAATACAAATTGTCTTATCTGATCTGTTTCGATAAGCTCTTCTCTTTAAACTGATCTGAATTCAAACTGCTCTTCTATCAACTGATAACCTGTAGATACATGTTCTGTTCTTCCGAGCTGATTTGTCTTTAACCAGCTTAGTTAAACTGCCTGAGCTAGTTTGTCCTGAACCACCTTTGCTCTAGTCTCTAAGTCTCTGAGCTGGTTTGACCTTAACCATCTTAGCTCTTGTACAGGTTAGATCTGATTTGGTTTCTATAAACAACGTTGTATACTCTGTCTTGATCTTATCGATCCATCTCTGAGCTGATTAATCTCTTTTATTGTCTTCACCAAAACTTATAATTCATTCCAACAATTTTTCCCTTTTTGGTGATGACAAAACTTGCAGAAAAAGAGATTTATTAATTTGTAAACAATTTACAAGTACAAAAATCAGTTGTACACCAGAATAGAAGAAAACTAAGCCCGCCCTAAGTCCTTACAGCAGCCGTCTCTTTTACTGGTTCGTCCTTCCCCCTTTTTGGTATCACTCATTTACTTGAAGTGATTAACCAATTCGGCTAGTTGCATCTTGAAAAAATCCAGGTCACTAGCAATCTGTAGTTGATGCGCTGTGAATTGACAAACCAGGCTGGTTTACAATCTGTCTGGGAAGAGTTAACGTTGGCTGCCACCTGATCTATCTTCTTAGATAAATTTCACCTAGAGATTTCAGATTCGTGATTCATATGAGTTTGAGTATCCTTCACCATATCAATCTTTGAATCAAGGGACTCGACGACTCATTTCACTTTCCTTAAGCTCTAAAGCAGCATCAAAGTCAGCTTGGGGTCTATAAAAATTGCGTACCAGCTTGGGCAAATTCTTCTTCGTCTTCTTCGCTGTTATTCTCACTATCTGCTGTATACCTAACTATCTGTAAACCAGAAGGGCTGGGACCCTGACGGTCATAATATTTGCATCCGAAGCGGAAAATTGTACAGAAGAACTAGAACGACTTGGACTGGGATGGGAGGAACCAGCTTGAGTCTGTCTCTCAACCTCCTGCTTTGCTTGCTGAGCTGGTTCTTCTTAAGCTTGTTGTTCATCTGCCTGTTGCTCATCTGTCTGAGTCGGACGCTCCTCCTCCTGAACCTGATACTCTTGAGCCTGATGCTTCTGAGAATTCGCAGCCTCTGCCCAGCCTCAGTCTCTTCCACAGTCTGTACAATCCGACTAATCTCCTCAATCTGCTCCCGAGCCTGTTTCTCAATCCTCATAGTCTCTTTGTCCTCTGGAGCTGGTTGTTCTTCCTCGTGAGCTTGATGCTCAATGGCAAGAATCCTCTACTCCGCTTCCTTAGTCGGTTGCTTCTCTGCCTCCTGATCTGGAGCTGTGGTTCCTTGATTGGAAGTTATGTGCCCCACAGTGCAGGTGATTTGTAGAGTATCATCTGGAGTAGAACCTGCGACTGAGGACTCTGGAACCAGAAGGGGTAGACCAGCTAGAAGTCATAGACCCTTGTGCTGCATTACGATTACCTTAAGCTCCCAGTCTAGAAACCCAATACACATGTGATCGTAATTGCAGACGGATCAGCTGGATCAAAGTTATCTTGATGCTCATCTACCCTCTTCTTCAACTCCACCTCATACATTTTGTACAACACCAACATCCGCCTCTTGAACAACTCAGAAACCAGCTCTGTCTCAGCCCATGACATATATTCATCTTCTATTTTAGCCAAACTTGCAATGGGTGTCATTTACGAAACAATATTTAGCCTCACCTCAGTGCGGAAGTATGCCCACTTATCATATTCACACATCTTGCTGGACACATCTTCCCAAGCCAAGTTAAGCACCAACAGACAGTGCTCCTCCACTAGGTTTGGCATGGCATAAGCTTCAAGAATTTCTTTGCCCTTCGCAGCTGGGTCAATCTTGGGTAGAAAATGTGTTGCCCAGTTGATCTCCCGAATCTCCACGAGAGCAAAAATACCCTTACCAGCAGAACTCATAGACTGTTGAGCTGGTTGTTCAGGTTCAGACCTGACCATAATAGAATGCTCATTGTCAACAGCCAGTGCCTCCACTGCTTCAGTAGACTCCACATTTTCTTCTGGAGCAGCAGCGGTAGAAGCATTCTCAGCCTCAACTGGAATTTTAGGAACCGGACCAGGATTCGATTCTACTTGGTCAGCAGCAGTTTGCTTCACCGGCTTGGTCCTATTTGTCCTCTGCTTCTTCGTAATTTGCACTAGATGGAGGGACACAGTGGACTCCGAATTAGATGAAGCTAACACCAGTTTGTTCTTCGGATCAGCTCCACCTTTCTTCACTACGCGTAGCTTAGACAAAGGGTGTGAGTCCTCGTCTGAGCTGGTCCCAGACTTGGACTTCTCTTGAGCAGCTTGGATCCCAGCCACTGTCAGCTTCTCCACTACCACCACCGGATCTTTTCTCTTCTTCTCCAGAGCCTTCTCCTTCACCATCTTCTTCTTTGAAACAGCCTCCTTCTCCGATCTGTTTGTCAGCGACTGCAGACCCTCAGCAGTGAATTTGTTTTAACTAGTTGTGTCCCCCGATGCCTTGCTCGATTCACCATAACAGCTATATTCTTCTTCATATAGGTGAGAACAGATTTGTTGTTTAACACCTTCAGTGGATGCAGCTCGACAGACTCCCCGAGGTCTGCTTGCACCACTTTCTCCAGCAGAATTCTCAACTGCATTGCAAATCCCTGAGATTGTTTGCTAGGCATATGCACCTTAGCAACTAATGTCTGGAACAGAATGTGCCCCAAGTTCAACTTCAGAACGGCACTGATAGCCACCACCAACAAATCAATTTTTTTAGATGTCACCACATCGAAAGAACCATCTTTAAACACCTTTTTAATTTAATTAGAGGGGCAAGCTTGTAATCTTTTTAATTAAAGCCATAGGGGTCATTTTAGGCACTTTAATGACTTCTTAAACACAAATTTAAACACACCCTAGCCTCCATCTGATGTACCGGCCGTCTTCTCCCTCCCTTAGCACACAAAATTTCGAACATAATCAGCCTTTGAAGGAGCTTGGTGATCCATAGCCGGTTGCGTCCCGAACTCGCACCTACAACGTACGTACCTCGCAGATCAACGTCTTCTTCAACCCAGACATGTGATATCAATTCCCTTGCTCACCATTTAAATCATAATAAACTGTTTTATGAAAATTATGCATGAATTTTATGTGTATGCCTCGAATTTTTACATCTATGTTCATATGTCATGCATGGGATTCACGGTTTTTGGCATGTCACGCTTTATCCTCTTGAGTCTTCGGTCATGGTAATTTTCAGGGGTTTTGGCTCGGTTATAGGGGTTCCTAGGGACTAATGGTGGTCTAGATCGGGGTAGGAAGGTGGTTAGGTGGTCGAACGAATCGGATGAAGCCGTAAGAGTCGAGGGTGGCGCACCGTGCAGCATGGCTGGTGCGTCCACTTGCAGCGACCAATTCTCCCTGGTTAGCCCACGGTTTGAGCCAAGGTCGATAAGGTTAGGACTGGCTGGACCTGGGGGTGGTTCAGCCAGAAGGGCTCTGACAGTGGTGGCCGGCCAGGGAGAACGATCGCGAGAACCTGGAGGTGGTAGCGACGGCGCGCATGAAGGGAAGGAGTGCGGTTTAGGTTTTCTTTGGTGAATGGGTTCGGTTCGATTGAACCGGTTGGTTCGGTTGGACCGGATCGGTTCTTCGAGTCTCGAGTCAAATGTTTTAAAATGGGGTCAAGTTATTTTAATTATGGACCTGTTATTTTAATTAATGTGTCGAAGGTCCAATTTCAAAGAAAATAGCCAGAAGGTCAAAATTGAGTCAGACCTTTTAAATAATTTAAGTTATGTTTAATTTTATCTTTTTAGTTAAAATTAGGGCCTTTAGTATTTTAATGGGGTCAAATCGATTTTTGGGATTTAATTTGGTCAAAATCGGTCTTTTGGTCAAAATCGGCTTTCGAGGTCAAAATTGATTTAAATCGATTTTAAAAGTCAAAATCGATTTTAATAAGTCCCAGATTGATTCCTAGAAATCAAAATTGATTTTAATTAGTCCCTTTTATTTTAAGAAATCAAAATTTAAATAAATTACAAAAATGGGAAAAAGCGGTGAACATTCGTTTCATCGGCCGAGTTTAGAGCGATGTGTGGTCTAGAAGTGGTGAGCCTGGCCCCTGAATCAATCCTTGACCGAAGTAGAAAAAATATAGAAGCCCGTAAATGTATAATAATCATATATGTAGTATGCTATGTACGATAACGTTTTCAAGGAAATGACTAAATATACATTAATGGGTTAAGCTTTTAAATTGCATGATTCTAAGAAAATTCACGCATCATGAGATTTTATGAAACGATCAGGCATGCCCTTTTTGTTAGAGTAGATGCCCAACTAGCCAACTTGTGGCGTGTGGGTTTTATAGACTCTTGTACAAACAATCTTTATATATGATATTCGCATTTTCTTATATGGCATTCTTTACTTTCATTATGTGTGTAATGATTTACAATTGTGTTGAGTAAAGACCTAGAATGCACTAAAGCGTATGTTAGATGTGATAGTGGGTATGACGGCTATCATGAAACACATCTAATAGTCGCTGTCTATTCTGAACATGTTCCTAGTCGATTGGGCCATCAAAATGAGGATAAGGCCGCCCGAGCTCGAGACTAGTATCTGCGATGCGAAGTACAATGTTTCATTGGTAGGGAACATTGTGAT
>KV017486.1:252972-273722 GCA_001598015.1 Dorcoceras hygrometricum | reverse complement strand
TCGGGATTGGGTGAGACCCCGATGCATGTAGGAGTCGATGCATCGTTGTCGAGGATTCACCGCTCGCAGACATGCGTGGATATCCTATGCTATCTGAGGGGATAATAGTGTATAAATCTCTGGCCAGAGTACTAGAAGTGTTTTAGGTAAATGTGTTTACCTAGTTACACTCGCGATGTCACTATTCGATCTCCGAGATGTATGCATAGCTATCGGATCTCTAGCGACTCTCGATAACAATGGTCGTTGATCTGATCGGGATATATGGATTGAAAGGACCGTACTGTACGCTAACCACGACCGACTGGTTCTTGCAGGCACTATCAGTGATACCTAGGGGATCATGGGGCGATGTTGCTAGACGCTTTACCATGATCCGATGGGCAGGTCCGGAATTATGATTCCGGAGCCACAATGGTTGTGGGCCCACGGCTAGCTGTATCCCTGAACCATTGAGGGTCACACAAGTACTGGATTCGAGATTCCCGCACGGATACTCAGATCAATGTGTTGAGCACGAGAAGAGGATTTCGGGAAGTGCGACTTCCTAAAAGTCAACAGGGGTCAAACCGGGGTTTCCCGCTGTTGAGGGGCAAAACGGTCTTTTTGCGATTTGGGGTTAGATGATCTGAAAAATTGTTTTTCATATCATAACATTCAGTTTTTGAAACTGAGTCGATCGGTCCGATCTGATCGGCGATCGGAGTTACGATGAAGTCACAGCAATGGATATCGTCATTTGGACCCGGGCCCGATGGGCCGGTCCAAGTCCATTGTTAGTCTATTTAATTAGACATTAAGGACTTCATAATTAACTCAACTCATACACACAACTCTAAAACCCTAAGCACCAACACGCCGCCTCCCTCCTCTCAAAAGCCGCCGCAGCCGTTGCCTCCACGCGCCGCCGGAAAAATAGTTTCCGGCCAACTCGACGAGGAGAATCCGTTCGTGCTGATCTCGTCAGGGCTTCTAGTGCAGCCTGACGAAGGAGTCTCGGATCTGGTCGTGGGCCGGATTGGCGTAAACTACCGCAATCTACCGAGAAGAGCCGGATTAGTGTAATACCGATTGGAGCCAGGCACAAGTGCCAGCAAGGTAATCCGCTTAAACATCCTATGAATGTCTTAGTTTGTTTTGAATGTATCGTATTGATCGTCTCCCGGCGTTTATTCTATTGTTCTTCCGCTGCCTAGCCGGGGGGCGGATCCGGATCCCCAACACTTTTTAAGTTAAAACTCCGAGGAATTGAAGTGATGTGGCAAGTCTACGATGGGAGTTAACCTGGTAGCCGGGCATGGGGATCCCCTGTTTTTAGGAATGATTTCAGGATTTCAGGGCCTATGGATCCTCGTGAACAGTGGGGTGAAGTGGCAGTTTTCAGGATGTGTGACATATAGGGATCCCGATGTAAGGTCGGGTAAACCACACCGCCACGTACGTTGGTTACTACGACTGATCAGTCACACGCTGCTCACATTCACCGATATGACTCATATATATTCTTTTCAGGTTATGATATTCCATGCCTTATATGATATATGACATGTTATGATATGATTACATCATGAAATGTTTCAAGATCATGCACGCATGCATGTCTTTAACGTTATTTTAATTATAGTATGTGCTTGCATATGATTTTATTAGTATGTACCTTGTTATGCATTACGATAGAGCATGTTGAGCCTCTAGGCTCACAAGGTTTAAATGGTGCAGGTGATGATCATGTTGATGAGTTCATTCTGACTGGCAGTGATGACCTCTGAGCGTCGGTTGTAGCAGTACCCCGTGATCGCCTTTATGATTCAGTTTAGATACTGGTTTTTAAACATGTTGGCTTTCAGTATTCTTTTTACTCGATGATTTTACGATGTTGGATGTTTGACGATTTTTTAAAATATTCCTTTATTTAAGCTTAAGGTATTTTTAGAAAATGATTTAGAAATTGTTTTAGAAGGGAACGAGCCATAATTTAAGTTTATGTTTGCTTCCGCATATGTTTTAAAAAAAATTCTAGAGTTTGGTTCCTTTCAGTTGGTATCAGAGCGGTAGTTCTGGTGGGGTACTTGCCTGCTGCGTGGAGCTCAGAAGTTGCACTACCAGTCTGTGAGTTTTATTATTTTATTACTTATGTTTATGTTAGCATGCTGCATGTAATGCCCGGGATTATGATATTAGACTTGATGATTTCGAATTTTCAGACTTTAGCTTTTGATGAAGTTTGGTTGATGATTTGGATTTCTTCTAGAAATTGCATTTCAAGTTGAAATTCTTTCGAATGAAATCGGGTTGAAATTTAAAGTTGAATTGGTGAATTTCAGTAGGAATCTGATGTCCTGGTGTTTTGATGAAAGCTGGTAGAAGACGACCAGTTGTTGATGATACATGAGTGATACATGGTTTTTTTTGAGAAAACCCGTCTTAGAGAAAAACTAGTCGCAGCAGAAAACCAGTCGTTGCGTTGATCAGTAGTTGCGTTGTGAGGGATCTGCTTGCGACTGGGTGACCAGCTGTTGGTGTGAGGAACCAGTCGCTAGTGAGAAGCGACTTTATGGAGGTTAAAACGCAGCGTTTTGAATGAAGTGGTGTTGATCAGCTGATAACAGAGAGTATGATGTATTCATTACGACGTCGTTTAAATTATTTTCTTGCGACTGGGTGACCAGCTGTTGGTGTGAGGAACCAGTCGCTAGTGAGAAGCGACTTTATGGAGGTTAAAACGCAGCGTTTTGAATGAAGTGGTGTTGATCAGCTGATAACAGAGAGTATGATGTATTCATTACGACGTCGTTTAAATTATTTCGCGCGACCAGTCATTGATGGTGAGACGACGTCGTTTTGATAAGTTGAAACGCAGCGTGTTGATTGTAACGCTTGTGGTAGCTGCTGGCAGCGATGGTGACGTATCCCATACATCATCGTTGGGTTATTTAGTGAAACCAGCTGTTGGCATAAAAGATGACGTGATTCTCTACGTCATCTGAATTGTTCGCGTTCAGCAGTTGGTCATTTTGAAAGAATCTGTCATCAGTCGTTGGCACGCTACGGCGTCGTTTTACTTAGTTGATGCGACATCGTTTTGAGGCGTGAAGAGAAATGCAACATCTGATGGTTGCTGCTGGTTTTATCGAAAGGAAATGCTGGTATCTGTTGAGAGTAAGCATTGGTTTCTGTCGTAAGATACCTACTGTAGTAACGTCTGCTTATCTAGAACAGCAACTGGTGGAGTTTAAACAATAGTAGAGGAATCTGGTTAACTATATGTATGGATACAGGAATGTGTTCAAACGGTGTGTGCATATCTTATTTTGGTAGATAAATACTCAGCATGACACGTGGAATTCATCGGGATTGCATGGGGAACTCTGCAGAAAACAGAGATCTTCTCCTATAAATTAGATTGAATTCGAATCCTTGTAACTTTTGCTACAGACATAAGAATTCGATTCTGTGAATTTCTCTGGAATTCTTGTGATAAGGAGTTAGAAGTGGTAATTGAAGCAGTTCGTATAATTTGACATGAGAGTCAGGGACTTGAATACTCGAGAATGATAATTCTTGAGTTATCCCGCCAAATCACATACTTTATAACTGTTGTTCTTGATTTAGAACTTGAAATTATGTTTGTCGATCCATCACAGGTAGTGGATCTTTAATTGATATGAGATTATATGATACGAGGAGAACATGAATTGATTCTAATGCCAAGGTCTGAGGTGACCTTGTTTTCGAAGTCTGAGTTGATTTCGTTAGATGGATATCAATGTCAAGATCGGATACGAATCTTGATGGCATTGATGTGAAATTGAATCAATTCTTAGTTGAAGAGAAGGGATATGTTCAGTTTATTTTGAGTTAATATTTTTGTTATGAACTTCTTTATGTTATTGCATGAACCTGTCGATTATACTGAGATTGTTTCTCACCAGAGTGTTTCGGCTGTTGTTTTGTTTTGTATGTGTGTATGACAACAGGAGGAAAGAGATGAATTGGTGGGACAGGGGTAGCAAGAACCTAGAAGAAGTGCGACAAACGAAAAGACTAGGAACCTGCTGTTAGTTTAGCTTCTTGGACAAGTATTGCTAGTCTTTGTTGTATCTGGATTTGTAATGCAACTGGTCAGGAGTTATGGCTGTGAACTTATAGTGTGTAAATCATTGTACAATGTATGCCCTGTTTATAAATAAACAGCCTTTACGACATCATTTGAGTTTCCTTAGCTCGCCGTTGCATATTAAGAGTTAATCAAGAATATTAGAGAAACAAGTTTTAAAAAAAAAGTGTACGCATAAAACCAGATTCGACATAGTAAACTCATTGGTTTAATTAGTCGCCATAAGATGAGATTAGAATAATTGTGGGAAGAGAGTCTCACACTGCATGTTTTAGCCTTGCATGAGTTTTGGCCTTAGAGTTTTAAATTTAAACAGTCATGCACTTAGATTTACGTGATAAGGTTTTGGTGTACATGTATGCCTCCCAGACGTGCTATCGGTACGTAACTTAATTTTGGAGACGAAATTTCTATAAGGGGGGAGATTTTAACGCCCCGAAATCCAGATTACGTATAAATGGGTGCATGACTAAGTGGAAAAATATTTTTAGACGATTACATGCCATTTTTTATGATTTATGATTTTATGCTGCATAGTATGCATGTGTTATTTTTCAGCCTGCTTGAGCTACGGACGCGTGGACGAGATTAGGATCGACAGGAATGAAAATAATTTGAGATTTTAAGTTATGAGATTTTTAAGAATGAATTTATTTTATTTTAAGCAGCAATTTCAGAAAATGGGGACTTTTATATTTATTTTGGAGGGGAACCGTTTTTCACCTATACGGGCCGGTATATTGAGTTTTAAGGTATTTTAAATTATGAGGAGGCCTATATTTCGAAATCTTATAATCTTTAAAGCCCAAGTATGAGTTTTTAAACACCTTTTTAATTTAATTATAGGGGAAAGCTTGTAATCTTTTTAATTAAAACCATAGGGGTCATTTTAGGCACTTTAATGACTTCTTAAACACACCCTAGCCTCCATCTGATGTACCAGCCGTCTTCTCCCCTCGCTTAGAATACAAAATTTCGAAAATAATCAGCCTTTGAAGGAGCTTGGTGATCCATAGCTGGTTGCGCCCCGAACTCGCACCTACAACGTCCGTACCTCGCAGATCAACGTCTTCTTCAACCCAGGCATGTGATATCAATTCCCTTGCTCACCATTTAAATCATAATAAACTGTTTTATGAAAATTATGCATGAATTTTATGTGTATGCCTCGAATGTTTTACATCTATGTTCATATGTCATGCATGGGATTCACGGTTTTTGGCATGTCACGCTTTCTCCTCTTGAGGCTTCGGTCATGGTAATTTTCAGGGGTTTTGGCTCGGTTATAGGGGTTCCTAGGGGACTCATGGTGGTCTAGATTGGGGTAGGAAGGTGGTTAGGTGGTCGAACGAATCGGATCAAGCCGTAAGAGTCGAGGGTGGCGCACCGCGCAGCATGGCTGGTGCGTCTACTTGCAGCGACCAGTTCTCCCTGGTTAGCCCACAGTTTGAGCCAAGGTCGATAAGGTTAGGACTGGCTAGACCTGGGGGTGGTTCAGCAGAAGGGCTCCGACAGTGGTGGACGGCCAGGGAGAACGATCGCGAGAACCTGGAGGTGGTCGCGACGGCGCGCATGAAGGGAAGGAGTGCGGTTTAGGTTTTCTTTGGTGAATGGGTTCGGTTCGATTGAACCGATTGGTTCGGTTGGACTGGATCGGTTCTTCGAGTCTCGAGTCAAATGTTTTAAAATGGGGTCAAGTTATTTTAATTATGGACCTGTTATTTTAATTAATGTGTCGAAGGTCCAATTTCAAAGAAAATAGCCAGAAGGCCAAAATTGAGTCAGACCTTTTAAATAATTTAAGTTATGTTTAATTTTATGTTTTTAGTTACAATTAGTGCCTTTAGTATTTTATTGGGGTCAAAATCGATTTTTGGGATTTAATTTGGTCAAAATCGGTCTTTTGGTCAAAATCGGCTTTCGAGGTCAAAATTGATTTAAATCGATTTTAAAAGTCAAAATCGATTTTAATAAGTCCCAAATTGATTCCTAGAAGTCAAAATTTATTTTAATTAGTCCCTTTTAGTCTTGATTTTAAGAAATCAAAATTTAAAGAAATTAGGCAAAAATGGGAAAAAGCGGTGAACATTCGTTTCATCGGCCGGGTTTAGAGCGATGTGTGGTCTAGAAGTGGTGAGCCTAGTCCCGGAATCAATCCTTGACCGAAGTAGAAAAAATGTAGAAGCCTGTAAATGGATAATTAAACTTATATATAATATTTAGGAATGATTTCAGGATTTCAGGGCCTATGGATCCTCGTGTAACAGCGGGGTGAAGTGGCAGTTTTCAGGAGGTATGACATATAGGGATCTCGAGGGAAGGTCGGGTGAACCACACCGCCACGTACGTTGGTTACTACGACTGATCAGTCACACGCTGCTCACATTCACCGATATGACTCATACGTTTTCTTTTCAGGTTTACGATATGCCATGCCTTATATGATATATGACATGTTATGATATGATTACATGATGAAATGTTTCAAGATCATGCATGCATCCATGTCTTTAACGTTATTTTAATTATAGTATGTGCTTGCATGCAATTTTATTAGTATGTACCTTGTCATGAATTACGATAGAGCATGCTGAGCCTCTAGGCTCACTAGGTTTATATGGTGCAGGTGATGATCCTGTTGATGAGTTCATTCCGACTGGCGGTGATGACCTCTGAGCGCCGGTTGCAGCAGTACCCGGTGACCGCCTTTATGATTCAGTTTTGTCATGTTGCAGTTTAGATACTGGTATTTAAACATGTTGGCTTTCAGTATTCTTTTTACTCGATGATTTTACGATGCTGGATGTTTGACGTTTTTTTTAATATTCCTTTATTTAAGCTTAAGGTATTTTTAGAAAATGATTTAGAAATTGTTTTAGAAGGGAACGATCCATACTTTAAGTTTATGTTTGCTTCCGCATATGTTTTAAAAAAAAATTTCTAGAGTCTGGTTCGTTTCAGCTCTGCGCTTGTTATATATAGCCCATGCGCAGATTTATCCGTTTTACACAAATTTGTTGCCGTTGAAAATTCTTCTGACACTGTTGTACTTTGCGTCCTTTGTATTTTAATGCGTCGCAGGCTTTTCTTCACTTTAAGCACGTGAGCGCTGTACTTGAGAAGACAACACAAGCAAATCGATTTGAATACTGAAAAAGCAATCCTCGTATAGTCTTGTACTCAAATTGCTTTGCTCGTAGATTTGATAGAATCTGCTGATGTGCTGTCCGAGCTGGTTTGACCTTAACCAACTTGCCAGCTTATCTCCGTTCTGGTTTGCACTTATCTGGTATTTTATTTTCGAGCTAGTTGCTTCTTCAACTCTACTGCTCTTGTTCGCAACTGCTCCTGAGATGCTTTCTAATTTGCTCTTGTCATATGCTCTTGTACACAGATTCTCTTGTTCTGTTCTTCTCTGCTCTCTGGAAGTCTTTCTGTAGTACCAGCTTAGGCGTCCCCTTACTGTTCCAATTTGGATATCTCCCTGTCTTCTCAATCAAGTGCACTGCACATGGCACGTAAACCGTTAGTAGAATAATAACAGATTTTGTGTTAATCAAATTTCAGATTCTGATCTATAAACACAGATCCAAAAATCTCTCCATGTTTGATTTACACAAAATCTGAATAAACATATGCACGTATGTTTATGCTTGAAAATATTTCTCCATCTTTTTGTTGAATCAAAAGGGTTGCGAAATCTTGTCTCTCCCTTAATATTTAAAACCAAACTCCCCCTTAACATAGCATGGGGGATTTTAATTTTTGAAGGGAAAAAATTTTCAGGAAACAAAATTTTGTGAAAACATGTGCATGAGATGAGGTTCTTGAAGACAGGATTTGTGCTACTGAAAGATTCTCATATACTCAGACCAGAGGAGCAATAGAGGATTCAATTTGCAGACACTCTTCCATTTTTCTCTAAGAAATAGTCTCGCCAACCCTAGAGATCTTGGCGTCCACGGATCTTGTGCAATCTTTCTGCTCGTCGGAACAGATATTGCTGCATTTTCCTTTCGAGAAACTGCTCTACAATTCATTAAACATTACTCCCCTATCCGCCTAGAGTGAGTTTAAAAACATTTTGCAGCGCAATAAGCTTTCGAATAAAAGGATTCTCAGAGCAGAAGGTATTTTAAACAATAAGAGATTTTCGATTTAAAAATGAACTTTTCAAGAACAACCTGCTCTGATACCAATTGTTAGGATCAAAAAACACAAATTACGTGCAATTCAAAATTAAGTTTTGCAAAACCAGCACATAATGGAAAACCAGATCGCGTCAATGCTGGTTACAGCGCTAAACCAACACGTAGAACAACAGTGCAACCTGGTTAGTTGAATCTTGAGCTGCAATAGCTCAGTGTTCTTGTAATTTTTGTGCATCGAGATACAGATTGAGTTATGAGATATATCATGTGGAAACAACAAAAACTGAACTCTGAGAATCAAAGCTTGTTAATGATTTTAAACATATGCAGTTTTGAAATATATTTTGCATGAATGTCAAATGCAGAAAGCTGTAAATAGATATGCTGCAGTTTGTTTATAGAAGTTCGGAGCTGAATCTCCTACATCTCCCCTTCTTTCGCAACGGGAAGGATCCACTATAAGACTTTGATTACAGCGGCCCCAGCTATAACCCTATCCGACAGCCCTCGACTGCAAGAACTCCTAGCACCTACGCACACCAGCCCGCAAGCCGTGTGTCTAACAATCACTTCTTTAATACCTCAGTGAGAAAGGCTACATAGAATTGTTTGACGTCTCTGTCCAAAGAATCGTGTGTGAGATTACAGTGTACGCTCAATCTCTCAAAGAAAAGATTTCATACACTGGGAAGTGCTCCTGTCCGAGCTGGTTTGTCAATGTCTTCCCAGATCTTGTGCTGTCGACTTGATTTTTCTTCGAAGCTTTTCATCAATGCATTTGCTCACACCTAAGCACTGAACCAGCTTGCACACCAGTTGCCACATAGTGTACAAACTTGCGACTAGCACTGCTGTGTGTTGTGCACATCTCTGTTTTTCATTCTACACTTGGACAACACTTTCTCCATCTCGCGCTCTTGTTTTGCTGTTCTCTCTTGTGCGCGCATCAACGTTCTCTGCTTGTGCTCTGCTCTTATTAAATATAGCCCCCGTGTAGATTTATTCGTTGGACACAAAGTTGTAGCCGTTGAAAAGTCTTCTGACACTGTTGTACTTTTCATATTTTGTCTTTTAATGCGTCGCAGGATTTTCTTCACTTTAAGCACGTGAGCACTGTACTTGAGAAGACAACACAAGCAAATCGATTTGAATATTGAAAATCAATCCTCGTATAGTCTTGTATTCCAATCTCTTTGCTCGTAGATTTGAAAGCAGCTGCTGATGTGCTAGCCGAGATGGTTTGACCTTAACCAACTTGCCAGCTTATCTCCGTTATGGTTTGCACTGAGCTGGTCTTTTTTTTTTTCGAGCTGGTTTCTTCTTCAAATCTACTTCTCTTGTTCGCAACTGCTATTGAGCTGATTTCTAATTTGCTCTTGTCATCTAGTCTTGTACACAGCTGCTCTTGTTCTGTTCTTCCCTTCTCTCTGGAAGTCTTTCTACTGTACCAGCTCGGGCGTCCCTTCACTGTTCCAGCATGGATATCTTCAACCGTTTCAGCTTGGGCGTCCCCTTACTGTTCTAGTTTGGATATCTCCATGTCGTCTCAATCAAGTGCACTGCACATCGCACGTAAATCGTTAGTAGAATAATAACAGATTTTGTGTTAATCAAAATTTAGATTCTGATCTGTAGACACGGATCCAACAATCTCCTCATTTTTTATTTACATAAAATCTGAATAAACATATGTACGAATATCTATGGTTGAAAATATTTATCCCCCTTTTTGTGGGAATAAAAAAGGGTTGCGAAATCTTGTCTCTCCCTTATTATTTGAAACAAAACTCCCCCTTAACAAAGCTTGGGGGATTTTAATTTTCGAAGGGAAAACATTTTCAGAAACAACATTTTGTGAAAACATGTGCATGAGATGAGGTTCTTGAAGACAAGATTTGTGCTACTGAAAGATTCTCATATACTCAGACCAGAGGAGCAATTGAGGATTCAATTTGCGGAATCTCTTCCATTTTTCCCAAAGATATAGTCTCGCCAACCCTAGATATCTTGGCGTCCACAAAACTCGTGCAATCTGTCAGCTCATCGAAATAGATATTGCTGTATTTTCCTTTCGAGAAACTGCTTTGCAATTGAACAAAGATTACTCCCCCTATCTGCCTAGAGTGAGTTTTAAAAACATTTTGCAGCACAAATAAGCTTTCAAATAAAATATTATTAGAGCAAAAGGTATCATAAAATCGTAAGAGATTTTCGATTTAAAAATGAACTTTACAAGACAAAACGTGCTCTGATACCAATTTTTAGGATCGAAAAACACAAATTACGTGCAATTTAAAATTTAATTTTGCAACACCAGCACGTAACGGGAAACCAGATCGCGTCAATGCTGGTTGCAGCGCTAAACCAGCACGTAGAACAACAGTGCGATCTGGTTAGTTGAATCTTGAGCTGCAATAGTTCAGTGTTCTTGAAATGTTTGTGCATCGAGATACAGATTGAGTTATGAGATAGATTATGCGGAAACAACTCAAACTGCACTCTGAAACTCAAAAGCTTGTTAATGGTTTTAAAGATATGCAGTTTCGAAATATGATGTGCATGAATGTCAAATGCAGAAAGCTGTAAATAGATACACTGAAATTTGTTTATGTATGTTCGGAGCTGAATCTCCTACGTCTCCCCTTCTTCCGCAATGGAAAGGATCCACTAGAAGACTTTGATTACAGCAGCCCATCTGCAACCCGATTTTACAGCCCTCGGCTGCAAGAACTCCTAGCACCTATGCACACCAGCCCGCAAGTCGTGTGTCTAACACTAACTTCTTTAACGCCTCAATGAGAAAGGTTACATAGCTTTGTTTAACGTCTCTATCCAAAGACTACAAAGAGAGTTTTTTTTATTCACTCATTTTTCTATTTCGCTCAACTCTCAAGTATATGAGTGAATCGTGTGTGAGATTACAGTACGCTCAATATTTCGAAGATAAAATCTCACACAGTGGAAAGTGCTCCTATCCGAGCTGGATTGTCAATGTCTTCCCAGAGCTTGTGCTGTCGACTTGATTTTTCTTCAAAGCTTTTCATCAGTGCATTAGCTCACACCTAAGCACTGAACCAGCTTGCACACCATTTGCCACATAGTGTACAAACTTGCGACTAGCAATGCTGTGTGTTGTGCACATCTCTGTTTTTCATTCTGCACTTGCACAACACTCTCTCCATCTCGCTCTCTTGTTTTTCTGTTCTCTCTTGTGCATGCATCAACGTTCTCTACTCAATGCTGTGTGTTGTGCACATCTCTGTTTTTCATTCTGCACTTGCACAACACTCTCTCCATCTCGCTCTCTTGTTTTTCTGTTCTCTCTTGTGCATGCATCAACGTTCTCTACTTGTGCTCTGCTCTTGTTATATATAGCCCATGCGCAGATTTATCTGTTTTACACAAAGTTGTAGCCGTTGAAAATTCTTCAGACACTGTGTACTTTGCGTCCTTTGTCTTTTAATGAGTCGCAGGCTTTTCTTCACTTTAATCACGTGAGCACTGTACTTGAGAAGACAACACAAGAAAATTGATTTGAATACTGAAAAGCAATCATCGTATAGTATTGTACTCAAATCGCTTTGCTCGTAGATTTGATAGCATCTGTTGATGTGCTATCCGAGCTGGTTTGACCTTAACCAACTTGCTAGCTTATCTTCGTTCTGGTTTGGTCTGAGCTGGTCTTTTTTTTCGAGCTGGTTGCTTCTTCAACTCTACTGCTCTTGTTCGCAACTACTCTTGTGCTGATTTCTAATTTGCTCTTGTCATCTACTCTTGTACACAGATGCTCTTGTTCTGTTCTTCCCTGCTCTATGGAAGTCTTTCTGCTGTACCAGCTCGGGCGTCCCCTCACTTTTTCAGTGTAGACATCTTCAATCGTTCCAGCTTGGTCGTCCGCTTACTGTTCCAGTTTGGATATCTCCCTGTCTTCTCAATCAAGTGCACTGCACATCGTATGTAAACCATTAGTAGAATAATAACAGATTTTGTGTTAATCAAAATTCGGATTCTGATCTCTAAACACAGATCCAACAAAAGATGATCGTCCGATTTTAAAAAGAATTTGAAAATACAAAACCATCTCAACCGTTCGATTTAATATACTAGCACAGAAATAATTTACTCAAACACCGTGATAATAACACACTGTATACATCCCTAAGCTAGACCAGATCAGCGCGGAGCTGACCAGCTCGGAGACAAACAGCGGAATTTTGTATTATCTGTTTGAGTTCTTTTGTTCCCCCTGAACAAATGCATATAGAACATAATCAAGACATAGCCAAGAGATATAAATTATTTCTAAAATAAGAAAACTTAGCGTCCGGTAGAGGCTTTGTGAAGATATTCGTAACTTGCTGGTCTGTTGGCACATGCTCCAAATCAGAAGTGTTACAAACTTGCTGTTTACTTTAGCCAAATATTCATATTGCACAAAACCAGAAGAGTTGCAAACTTTGTGTGTGTTGTATACATTGATTTATTCGAAACAGAATCTGTAAAGAACTTGCTAAGTGAAGCAGTTCTAAAAAGTCATTTGTTGTATTTACCAGTGAAATCTGCGTTGTATTGTGGTGCTATAAGTTCACCTTGATCGAGGCTCTAGAGACTAGATGTTTACAGAAGCTGTATTCATCAAATCTTCTAGTGGAACCTTCCTGAAAATAAATAAGGGGAGACGTAGGATTTGAGATCCGAACTTCCAGAAACAAATTCTTGACCCTTACTCTTTACATTATCTGCATCGTTATTTTTACTGTTCACTGTTTAATCGATTCATTTCCGCGCATTATTTGTTAACCGAGAAAACAGATTTGCACTGAGAGCCTCAAATCTGGTCACTCAGATTTGAGTTAAGCACAGGCTTGTAAAATCATTTTTAAGGATTTGAAAAATAAAATCCAAGGAGTTCATTCAACCGCCCTTCTGAACTCCTAGGCCTATTTTCGATCATAATTGATCCTATCAATTGGTATCAGAGCATTGTCATCTCAGTTTTTGAACAGTTTGATCTTCTGCGCTTATATTCAATATGTCTACTTCTCACAATAAAATTACTATGTTTTCTAAGGAGGAGTACGATGATTGGAAGATCAGGATTCAAGCCCATCTGCCGCTCAGGATGAAGACATGTGGTTCGTTATAATAGATGGACCCATGAAGATTATGAAGCGAACACGGCGATGGAAATTACTTCTGGTGCTCCACAGTGGATAGAGAAGATCAGAATGGAGTATACACCAGAGAATAAAAAGAAAGACAACCTGTACAATGTATCGAAAGACATTCTATACAAGACATTGGAAAAAAACATGTTCAGCAAGATAAAGACCTGTGCTACGGCTAAGGAGATCTGGGAAAAGCTCACGCAATCTGTGAAGGCAACGATGAGACTAAAGAGAATAAGCTGACGGTTGCCCAACAGAAATATGAGTCTATAAAGGTGAGAGAAGGAGAGACAATGACGGAGTTTGATGAAAGATTCCGCTCTGTTGTGATTGAGCTAAACAGTCTTGGAAAAGAATATAGCAATAGAGAGTTGGCTCTTAAAGTGATGAGAGCACTGCCAAGGGAGTCGTATGTGAAGACGATGGCAATGAGAGAATCGAAAGATCTGAATAAACTGGAACTCCACGATCTATTCGCAAATCTGAAAGCCTATGAGTTCGAGCTAGAGACCAGATCAGAGGCTGGACCATCGACCTCTCAACCCACAAAATCTCTTGCTGCTACGACTTCAGAACAGTGCTCACCTAGCAAGTCAGCAGAGCAGACCAGCAATGATGCAATGTCCCTCTTCGTAAAGAAGTTTGGGAAATTCATGAGAAGAACTCACAACCCTTCTTTCAATATAACAATACTCATAAATCTGAAAAGATTTCCACTTATTTAAATTGTTATAACTGTGGCAGACCAGGGCATTTCGCAGTTGATTGCAAGGAGCCCAAGCAAGATGACAGATCAAAGATATATGAAAAGCGGTCCACAGAAAGAAGGAAGAACAGATTTGAGAAGAGGCCCAACAAGAAGAATGATCGTAAGGTGCTTGTTGCTAAGGAGAGCAACAGCAAATGGGCGGACTCAGGTTCTGAAACAACATCAAGCAGCTCATCAAGTGAGAGTGAGCAAGAAGAAGTCCACTGCTTGATGGCCAACCAGACAACTGATGATGAAGTATTTGACTTCTCTAATAGTGAATTTACATGAGAGGACCTCATCACTGCACTTAATAAAATGGTCCATGACTACAGAAAGCTGTCTCAGAAATTCGAGGAGATTAAAGCTGAAAACAATGGTTTGAAAAATAGTTCAGTGGAACCAAGCACTGCTCAGCTTGGGGAAACTGAAAATTTACAAACTGAGTTGAGTAAGCTGAAAATCGAGAATGATTCCTTGAGAATAAAGTCATGTGAGCTCTCATCTGAAAATGAGAGATTAAATCATGTGATGCGCTCCTGGACTAAGTCTTCGGTTTCCTTAAATAAGCTACATGAGACCCAGAAGCCATTAAATGACAAATCTGGCTTAGGTTTCAGCTTTGGTGAAAGCAGCTCTGAGGAAACAAATACTCAGTCAGCTTGAGAATGGGATATTCATCAATCAAGATAAGTACACGAAAGAACTGCTGAAGAAGTTTGGAATGGAGAATTGTTCAGCAGCAGCAACCCCGATGAGTGATTCAATCAGATTGGACAAAGATGAATCTGGAACTGAAATCGAGATATCTTTGTATCGCGGTATTATTGGCTCATTGATTTACTTAACTGCTAGCAGACCAAACAACATTTTTGTTGTCTGTATGTGTGCTAGATTCCAATCTGAGCCCAAACAATCGTATTATATTGCAGTAAAGCGCATATTAAAATATTTGAAAGGAACTTCCAATGTGCGTCTTTGGTATCCCAAAGACTCCAGCTTTCAACTAATCGGTTATAGTGATGCAGATTACGCAGGTTGCAGAATTGATAGGCAAATTACAAGAGGTACGTGTCAATTCTTGTGAGATCGACTGATTTCCTGGTTCAGTAAGAAGCAAACATCTATTGCTACGTCCACAGCTGAAGCAGAGTATCTAGCAGCTGGAAGCTGCTGTGCTCAGATCTTATGGATTCAACACCAGCTTAAGGATTACAGCATTGATGCTTATGAAGCTCCTATTTTCTGTGACAATTAGTGCAATAGCTATCACTCAGAACCTTGTGATGCATTCGAGAACGAAGCACATTTACATAAGGCATCATTTCATAAGAGATCACGTGCTCAAGAAGGATGTCCGGCTGGAATATGTGTCAACGAATCAGCAAGTTGCTGATATATTCACAAAGCCTCTACCAGATGCTAAGTTTTCGTATTTTCGAAATATTCTTGGTCTCTTAGAACTGCCTTAATCTATGATTGCGTGAAAATTTTGCAGGTTGAACAGATCTAGTTTACTTCAGCTTTGGATCTTCTGTTTAGGGGGAACGAAGGGGAACCTCAGCTTTGGTAAATTTCAGATCTGGAAGAACCTCGGCTTTAGGGGGAATAACAGATCTGAGTTAATAAGTGCTGAGTCAGCTGAATGCGTGAGATCTGAAACTATTCAGATTTCGTGTATATACATTTGATACTTATATCTGATCAAATCTGACAGTACCCCAGCTGATATATTAAAAGATCAACGGCAATTACGTGTTTTTAAATGGCGCTTCTTTTTACTTTTTTAACCCTCGCTGTTAAAATTCAAAATCTATTCAAAATCTTTTCAAAATCCGATCGTGCCATCGGATGATTGACACGTATGTTGTCATCATGCGAAACGTCACATCTACATCATTTATCATAACTGTTTTGTATTCCGTTCTTTCTTTTATGCATCCTTTTGATTACCTCTAACACATACCTTGCACAAAATTACTTTCGTGCTTTCTAATGTTCTTGCTTTTGTAGATTATCTTCGCATTCCGAAGTATTATTTTCTTCGATCAACCAACAAAAATGGCCCTTAGTCTGAGTTTTCCTGATGAGGGCATGGTTCAAATGTTCAAGCCCTAGAGTTAACTGGACCTCGTGGTTTTCTGGGTCGTCCTTCATTCCTCTACGAAGATGATTTGGTGGCCTTCTTTGCCCACAGCCTTGTGAGGGAAAATGCAGTGATCAGTTGTGTTCAGGGCAAGTTTGTAGAAATCTCTGAAGAGTTATTTGCTGGCAGTTTTGAGCTACCGACTGAAGGGTTGATGTAGCGCCCCAAAATCCATAAGGCCACATCTATGAACCCTTTTTATTTTGAAGGACCAAATTGTTAATAAGAGCATTCAGATTTCAGCTTTGTTTTATTTAATTGTTTTAAAAGCTGATTTCAGATTTAAAATACGACTCAGAAGGTTTCCAGACAGACTTCGCCTCAAGCACAAGCTAGAGCAGATTTCAGATTTCGAAAATAAAATGCTTCAAATCTAGCAAACTATTCTCTTCCAAATTCCAAAACAGTAAATGGGAGCTTTTTACAAATCTTTCAAAAAGGAAAAATAGTTGGTAGGAATCCCATGCCTACTCGAGTGTTTTCACCTAATGAAAATCATGCTCTTTTATATGATTGTTTACGAGAAGTTGAGTTCATTTTCACTTGAAGATAAAATCTTTTATCTTCTTAAAACTTTCTGGAACTCGTCGTGCTTGAGAAGGATTTCTGCAGGAACCAGCTGTCTCCGTGTTTCAAGTGTTAAGATAAGTAAAAGCTGATCATTGCTACACAATTTTAAAGCATATATTGTTTCCTCAGTTGTGTTTGCTTGCCTGCTTATGGTAAAGAGCTCTCAATGTTCAAGCATGTTTATGAAAATTAAAGATCGGGTTCATTGTTGTTTCTGTTTTAAAAAGAATCCCAGTATGTTTTAAGCGCAGAGGCTGATGTGTTTTCAAAACATTGAGCATTCAGGTTCTAGTTCCATGAAAGATTATGAAGTTCTTCGTCTTGTTTTGTTGCGACGTCTGGTCTTGAGTCCAAGTAATCGGAGATGCTGGTCCAATCGGGATTTCATTCCGGTTAGATAGGCGGAGCTGGTATCTTGGGTGTCGTCGAGATATTGCAGCACTCAGTTACATAGCCAAGTCGGTTTTCCTATACTAGTAACCAGATCCTATCTTCAAGTCTGAAATCCCCTGTCAAGTCTGACTTGCAAATGTCAAATCTATTTCACTCATACCCTGTTTCTACAGTCAAATCTGATTTTCACGCCAGCAGTGCCATTTCCTAGTCAAGTCTGTTTCTTTAAAGATGGCGGTATATCTTTTCTTCAGTAGAATCTGTATATAAGTCCCCAGTAGTCGAATCCGATGCTCCGTGAGATTTTAAAGGAAAACGAGTTTCAAAATGTGATGAACCCCGATGATGTTCAAATCTGATTTCAACCAGATATGAGTTTAAATGAATAAAAGTTTAGTTTTAAAGGATTTATGGCATAGATAAAAGACGGTCACCATGGAAGGATGAGCAGCTGTCCAGATGTCAGTTGCCTCTTCACCACGGAAGGGTGAGCAGTCGTCGAGAGTGTTGGTTGCCCCTTCATATAGGGCTTCATGCCATAAAGACTAAATTCAGAAGTAACTTGATCAAGTGCCAAAGGACCTAAGGAGAGCTTCTAAGCCATAAATCACAAGAAAATAACGACGAGATCTGGGTTATGTCCCGAATCTGTTTTTACGAAAAGATGTTAAGTTAAATGCCTTCCTTTAAACTATTTATGTTCAGATATGAAATGTTGCCTGCATTAAGTGAATTTGTTATTCTCAGATTTTACTTGCTGAGCCTGGATCATTAGCGTTTAAATGGTGCAGGTGAGACAGATCTGGGGCAGATGGGCGGCGGGAGCGGGAGCTGAACTAGCTGTGGTGATTGTGTTTATCAATACCCGATGTTTTCCACGCAGCTGTTGTTGTTTTTGATCTTTTTACAAATATGTATTAGATCCATTACAACAATGATTGAATTCATATAAAATTTCAGATGTTGTAATATCACACTTTGCATTTTATATCAACTTGTGATTCAAATCTGTTTTCCGCTATTTTTATTTGGCGCCAAGTATGTTTGTGTCTCAAAATTTTTATGTTGTAAGAAATACAGCTTACAACATTTAGTTTCAGCCCTTCTTTCCCTCTTTTATTTCTTTTATTTTAAATCTGTTGACACCCATGGGCGTGGGCGTCACAATTGACATCTATGGATGATGTGCCTAAGGCGATGATAAATGCAGTGAGGAAAGACTTTTTTGCATCGAGAGCACTGATTAACACTTCTTGTAGAATAAGGAGATGAAGGTTGAGTTCAGATTGTTGAATGATATCTTGGCGAAGACTGTTACGGCCAAGGCGGGTTCGTTTGATGCCGTAACCCACGAACGATTTTTGCTAATGGCTGCTATCCATGGTGGAATTAAAATAAACTGGAGCAAGATTTTGTTCGATATTATTAAGGACATGGTGACTCCATCATCAAAGCAAGCAAGGGTATTGCAGCTCAAATCTACGTTTTGCTGAAGGGTGCTCCACATCTGACTCTGGGAGAGGCGAATACCTTCCCACCTCTGAAGATCCTTACGATCAAGACCGTTGGCACTTATGTTGCCGAAAACAAATCTATAACTGCTGAAGAGGTGACAGATGAGCCGCCAGTGGAGAAAGTTGTTAAGAAGGCAGCAGCAAAAAGGAGACCAGCTCCTGCTGCTGAGCCTGTTGCGAAGAGGAAGCGCACAACTGTGGGGAAAGCTGCTCCCACAGAAAAGAATCTGGCGATTGTACCAGTGGTACAAGATCCTAAACCAATTTCTGTTGTACTGGGGGTAGAGCTCTAGCGCTCAAAGACGCCGAGCTCCTAAAAGAAAACTGATTTTGCAAAGGGTGTCTGATGATGAGACATCGGATGAGGAGGTGACAGCAGTGGTGGAGACAGAGGAGACAACAGATAAGGAGGTATCAGTTGAGAAAGAGACAACTGAGGAGATTGGTGTGACTGCTGGAATGGAGATTGTTGAGACGGAGAGTAGGATAGATGTTTCAGCTATCACTAATTATGATGTTGTCATAGGTTTCAAGGTGTTATCCAATGAAGAAGAACCTCTAGTTGAGAATAAAGAGAAGGAAACGGAGAAGGAGGCTACTGCTAAAGGGAAGAGAGTTGAGAAAATTATTGACTGTGAAGACACAGAGCCCTTGAGCAAGGTTCTGGAGCTTACCGAGACATCCAGGTCTGATGAGGAGTCTATGTAAATTGATGATCTTTTGCAGCAGATTCCGGAAGAAATGATGCTTCCATATATTATGGCTGAAGAGCCAACAAAGATTCAATTTGGTCACGGGATTGCGTTTAAGGAATAAACTCGTACAAGGCCAGCCTTCCAAAGATCGACACTGCTGACAAGGGGAGGGAGCCCCTTGTGAAAGAAATAAAAGGGAATCCGGCTAAGGAGATGTTACTTTGATTTGTGCTGATTTTGACTTTCTTGTACAGATTCGGGAGGAAGTGGTAGAAGAGATATCTTCATTCTTTTATTCGTTCAGTCTTCGCAGCTTGTCAGCTTTGCAATCTGTTTCAGATCTTGCCAAGAAGGAAGAGAAGATGTTGAAATGGGCTGAGACAGATTCTCTGCACACAGCTGTTTAGAGGCGTTTGTATATAACTGCTAAGTACAGAGAGATGCTACTAAGAAAATTTTTGGAAGCGAGGCACAACAATTTTGAATCTGGCATGCCCACGTCCGCTATAGATCTTCAAGTTTTAGATTTGCTTTCAGAAGCTCATAGCAGTTCTCTTATAAATCTGCTGGAGCAACTGAAGCAACACAGATTGGAGTGGACACGTACATCCAGATCAAAGCTGTTCGGAGGAACTGATGTATATAGCGGAGGATTCATTCCCATTTTTATCCGAAAATCGTTTCTTCCAGCTGGGTAAGGTCTCTAATTTTCATTGATGGATCTTGGCAAGTAGTAGAGGGTGCAGATCCCAGGCCTACGAGGAAAGCTATTTAAACTATTTGACGTAAGAGGTAGCAGCTGCCGCAAAAACCTTTCGTGGATGCTTTTGCCCCAATCTTCATATTCATTGAACCAGTCTGTGAGGAATCAGATTTTAGATTAGTGATTACTGAATTGATTTGGAATTAGTAGCATTAATTTTGAGGGTTTTGCGAAATGAATCTGATTCCAGTAGAATTCAGCAGTTGCGTGAGTTGATGAAGTCTGTTATCAGCTGTTGGTGGCTGTCGTTTCGTAGAACCAGACGTAGCGCTAATATGAGGAAATCAGCGCATTTCAGATTTCTACTGTAGCGAGTGAGTGATGCGTCGTCGTTTCGCTTTTCAGTATTTGCGTTTGAAGAGGTATCTGCTGGCATCTGAGGCGCGGGTGCGAGGATTTATGAGAACGTGACACGTGTTGGTCAATCTTTTGGTGTTGAATGCTGAATTGTAGCGCTATCAGCTGTTGCGTTGTGAGGAATTGTC
>KV017486.1:223002-247413 GCA_001598015.1 Dorcoceras hygrometricum | reverse complement strand
TATTTGAGGATGTGCTGGATTTCTGGCAGTTGAATAAGGCAACGGTGAAGAACAAGTATCCTTTGCCAAGGATTGATGACTTGTTCGATCAGTTGCAAGGATCGGTCGTATACTCGAAGATTGATTTGCGCTCTGGTTATCACCAGTTGCGGATTAGAGACGCTGACGTGGCGAAGACAGCATTTCGGACTCGATATGGGCATTATGAGTTTCTGGTCATGCCGTTTGGGTTGACGAATAGCCCAGCTGTTTTGATGGATTTGATGAATCGCGTCTTTAGCGAGTACATCGATCGGTTTGTTATCATCTTCATAGATGACATCCTAGTGTACTCGAGGAGCATGAGAGAGCATAAGGAGCATCTCAGACTGGTGTTGCAGAGATTGAGAGACTCGCAGTTGTACGCAAATTTCAGCAAGTGTGAATTTTGTCTTGATCGGATTATCTTTTTGGGTCATGTGATTTTGGCGCAAGGGATTTAGGTGGATCCGAGTAAGGTCGAAGCAGTTCTTAACCAGGAGAGACCTAGGAACGTTTCAGAGATCCGCAGCTTCTTGGGATTGGTTGGCTATTACAGGCGTTTTATCGAGAAGTTCTCTTCGATAGCCAGGCCTCTGACTCAGTTGACTCAGAAGGATAGGAAGTTCGTTTGGACTGATGAGTGCGAGTATAGTTTTCAGACGTTGAAGGAGAAAGTTGACTACTGCTCCTGTTTTGGCTCTACTGTCTGGATACGGAGGATTTGTTGTGTGCTCCGACGCTTCTCTCAATGGTTTAGGATGTGTTCTGATGCAGAACGGGTACGTGATTGCCTATGCGTCTTGACAGTTGAAGCCTCACGAGACGAGGTACCCTGTTCATGATTTGGAGTTGGCTGCGATAGTGTTTGCCTTGAAGATTTGGCGACATTATCTGTATGGTGAAGAATTTGTGGTGTACACCGACCACAAGAGCCTAAAATATATCTTCACGCAGTCTGATCTGAATATGAGGCAACGACGATGGATGGAATTGCTCAAGGACTTTAACTGTGAGATTCAGTATCAGCCTGGGCGGATGAACTCAGTAGCAGATGCTTTGAGTAGGAAGACCCAGCCTGCGATGCTTTCGTATTTGAGTGTCTCTAAAGTCTATGAGCAGTTGAGTACTTTTGGTTGGCGTTTCCAGCCGGGTGATCAGTACTTTATGGTCTCTTCGATTCAAGTAGAACCGCAGATTGTGAGTGACATCAGGGAGGCGCATAGGACTGATCCATATGTTCATGAGTTGAATATTAAAGCCCGAAGTGGTCAGTCTTATGATTTCTCTATTTTTTTGGATGGATGTCTGAGATTTCGAGGAAGATTGGTGGTTCCGAACTTGATCGATTTGAAAGAGACCATCATGAATGAAGCGCATTGTAGTCAGTACAGTGTGCATCCGGGCGAGAGAAAGATGTACCATGCCTTGAAATCTCACTACTGGTGGGAAGGCATGAAGAGCGATATCTCTGGTTTTTTTGCTAGATGTTTGAATTGTCAGCAGGTCAAGGCTGAGAGAATGAGACCTGGTGGATTGCTACGGAGTTTGGAGGTGCCCCAATGGAATTGGGAGCACATCGTCATGGATTTTGCGACTCATTTACCTCGATCGAGTAGGGGATGCGATGCGATTTGGGTGGTGATTGATAGACTTTCGAAGTCAGCCCATTTCATTCCCTATGATGTGAGGTGTTCTATGAAGAAAATGGCGAAGCTGTATATCGACCATGTGTTTAGATTGCATGGAGTTCCTATTTCGATAGTGTCTGACACAGATCCAAGATTCACCTCTCGTTTTTGGAAGAGTCTGCAAGCAGCGATGGGTTCGAGATTGGCTATGAGTACAGCCTATCACCCACAGGCAGATGGTCAGTCTGAGCGGACCATCCAGACTTTAGAGGATATGCTGCGAGCAGTTGTGATGGATTTCAGTGGTGGCTGGCAGGATTCTTTGTCGTTGGTTGAGTTTTCGTATAATAACAGCTACCAGGTGACTATCGGGATGGCTCCATTTGAGGCGTTGTATGGTCAAAAATGCAGATCTCCGATTTGTTGGGAAGAAGTTGGTGAGATACAGCTTTCTACCCCCTGAGTTTGTGCAGCATATTAAAGACCAGATTGATTTGATTCAAAGTAGAATGAAGTCTGCACAATATAGATTTACCAGCTATGCTAACCGAAGACGTTGACCGTTAGAGTTTGAGGTTGGCGATCGAGTATTTCTCAAAGTTTCTCATTTCAAGAGCGTTATACGATTCAGATTTAAAGGCAAATTAGCTCCTAGATTCGTTGGTCCCTTTGAGACTATCGAGCGGATTGGACAGTTGGCTTATCGATTGAGGCTGCCTGATGAATTAGCAGCGATGCATGACGTTTTTCATGTGTCAATGTTGAGGAAATATGAGCCAGATCCTTCCCATGTGTTGAGAACCGACGAATTTGAGCTGGATTCTGCCTTGATCTATGTAGAATATCCAGTGCAAATTCTGGATCGGAAGTAGAAGCAGCTGAGGAACAAAGTGATTCCATTGGTGATGGTCCAATGGAGTAAGAATGACCGAGAGGAGCTACCTGGGAAATTGAGGAGAAGATGAGGCAGGATTGGCCTCATCTGTTTGAGCACTGATAGTGTGAACCACAGGTAAATTCTGATTCTTTGCTTCGAGTTTGATTAGATGATTGTGTTTGATTTGAATGTTTTGATTGATTTTTCCCTGAGTATGCCTTTGATTTCGAGGACGAAATCTCTTAAGGTGGGGAGAATGTGAGGAATCAGATTTTAGATTAGTGATTACAGAATTGATTTGGAGTTAGTAGCGTTAATTTTGAGGGTTTTGCGAAATGAATCTGATTCCAGTAGAATTCAGCAGTTGCGTGAGTTGATGAAGTCTGTTATCAGCTGTTGGTGGCGTAGGAGTAATACGCTGTCGTTTCGTAGAACCAGACGTAGCGCTAATATGAGGAAATCAGTTGTAGCGCATTTCAGATGTCTACTGTAGCGAGTGAGTGATGCGTCGTCATTTTTCTTTTCAGTAGTTGCGTTTGAAGAGGTATCTGCTGGCAGCTGAGGCGCGGGTGCGAGGATTTATGAGAACGTGACACGTGTTGGTCAATCTTTTTGGTGTTGACTGCTGAATTGTAGCGCTATCAGCTGTTGCGTTGTGAGGAATTGTCCCAGCTGAATGACCAGCTGCTGTTTTGAGGAACCAGTCGTGGGAGCAACACGACGTCGTTTTGATAAGTTGAAACGCAGCGTTTTGGTTTAACGCTTTGTGTCTGCTGTTGACAGCGAGTTCCTGTAGCGGGTGCAAAACGCCGTCGTTTATATTAGTGGAGTCGACGTCGTATTGGTTTTGCGCTAGCGATCGCTGTTGCGGGCATTTAGTTCAGCAGATATGATGACGTGTCTTTTACGTCGTCATTGAGTTAATTAGCGCGACCAGCTGCTGGTTGTTTTGCAAGGAATCTGTTGTCAGCTGCTGGAGCGATGCGGTGTCGTTTTGATTAGTTGATGCGGAGTCCTTTTGATGTTCTTTTGAGAATACAACGTCTGATGGTTGCTGCTGGTTTCGTTGAGAGGAAGAGCCGATATCTGTTGTGAGCAACCGTTGGTGTCTGTTGTAAGATACCTACTGTTTCGATGTCTGCTGATTTTGGTGAGCAGCAGCTGGTGGATTGAGAGATATATAGATAAGTGTTGATCGACACTTAGAATTATTCTGAACCCGATATTTCTTATCTCCAATTTCAAACCCTCGTTCTAGCTACTGTTCACCCGAACGTTTCTTTCCTAGATTTCTGTTGATTCCAGCCTTCGTTTTCGACGGTTTCGGTGGCGCTGAACTCCTTGAGAGTTACTCTTTCGATTGTTGCATAGTTGAGGCTGTAGAACGACTTTGGAGAGGATCGCAAAGTTGCTGGTTTCTTCGTACAGTGGAACTTGTTAGTTCTTCAGTTAGTTTCAGCTTCTGGGTAAGGATTTCCTACTGTTCTAAGCTTAGTATCAGCTGCAAATACTTTGTTTAGAGGTAGAACCGGAGTTAGGTTCTGGACCGTAATTAGACATGAGTTATTGATTGGGTTTCCTTAACAGATTTGAGGATTCTAGGTGCATCCTGCCGTGAATTGCCGTAGCAGGAGGAAGCTGACTTGCTTCAGTTGTGTTGCCGTGCCTTGATAAATCTGTTGAGGTAGAAATCAGTCGTTGGAGGTACGAATTGAGCGATCTTTATAGCTTTGAGCTTGGACATGGCTATATTTCTTGTTGTGAAATCTGTCTGCACTGATGGATGCATTTACGTGAAACAGACTGATGATTTATGTGATTTTATGTTCTGTTTTCACGTATGAATTATTGTATGCATTGATATTGATTATTGAATTGGCATTCATGCATACATATTGAGCCTGATTGACAGATTGATTGATTCCTTGATTTGAGAGCCACGTTTCGACTGGCCGACTGATGAGTTGTGCCTGAAAAGTCCAACGCTATCATCGGAGTGGTGACCGACTGATTGGTTGTGTCTGAATACCACCGAGCTGTGATGGGCTGACGGGCTCTGAAGATCACGAACCGATGATTTCCCCCGTTGATACACCGTGCATGGTATAGAGGCTCGACTGAGATGAATTGCCAGTTGATTTACTGGTTTAGCTATCCGACCTTGATAGCCCTCATGCATTTCATGGCATATATTATAGCATGTTGCATGATTAGCTGTTTTGATAGCTCTTCGTATTGAGGCTTGACCTCGTATTTCTTTTCCTGCTTTTGTGTTTTTTGGGTCTGTGTTACCCATTTGTAGGATCTTCAGGTAACCAAGCTGGACAGAGTGGAGCGCCAGCTGGTCGATCCCCGTTTCCTTAAGTCCCAGTCTACTTTTACTATGTATTGAACCGGGGGATGCCCCGTGTTTTTATGTATTGGGGATCTGTATTTGAATTGAGATTTGTCGTTACCTGTTTTATATGAGTTTGAGTCAACTCGTATTTTGAGTATTGATATTTTGAATGTATGTTTTGAGTTCAGGCCCATATTATTTCGAAAAATTTTTAAGCCCTGTTTTTACGCTTCCGTGATTATGTGCTTAATTGTGCTGTAATCTTGTGTGATTAGCACTGGGCCTGACACAGTCCAAGATCTGGATTCTAGAAAGCCTTATTCCTGGATTGTACAGAGGCTCTGGTCTGAGATTTGTGTAGATATAGTTAGTTTTTGCTTTTTGGTCATCTTCAACCAGTAGGTACATACAATCTGTAGAGATATAGTTGCTGTAGGTTCAGTTGTTGATATAGATGCAGTTCCGACAGGGATTTTTGATGCGTTTCAGCACAGCTTGAATGCAGAGGCTTTTGTTGATTTCTTTGTACATCCAGTTATCTTTGTACAGCCAGAGATACAGTATATTTCTTCCAGTTCTAGTTCAGAAAGTTCAGTACCTATCAGACCACGATCTGCCAATGCGACTTCATCCAGTTCTTCTTCTAGTGCTTCCCGTATGCATTTTACCGATGATATTCCTCAGACCTCTCAGATTGCAATGCCTACTATTTTTCTTCCCACAGATTTCACAGACTCTATTGCTCAGCTTCGGTCTTCTATCGATCAGATTATACTTGAGCAGCTGTCGACTCTTGACAGTATAGACGAACTCAAGACTGCTCTTTCAGGAAAAATTTCACGGCTTGAGATGGGGTTTTCTCAATCTAGCTCTCACCAAGAGATGGTATTTAGAGCTGAAATCAATGACGTCCGCAAGGAGGTGCAAATTCAAAAGGCTGCTTTGACGCAAGAACTGACTGCTTCCGTTTAGAAACACAGGAGGGCCTCAATACTCTTCGTGCTCAACTTTCTGAAATCATTGCCTATATTAATAAAGGGCGTGATGACAAAAAGGGGGAAATAGAGAGTATTAGAGGTCCGCCGCCTGATGATCGAAGAAGACCTACTGGTGGAGGGAGCAGTAGCAAACCTTCGAGGAAAAGAGGAGGATATTTTAAAGGAAGAGGAAGCAGGAGTTCGGGGTGGAACCGATGATTTTCTTGAGGAGTCTTTCTTATTTCAGTTCTTGTACAAAACTCTTGTACTTAGCTGTTTTTGATTGATTATATATAGCAACGACTTCGAGCAATTTCTTTTGTATCTTTTTAAGTCGTAGGCTGCTAAGTTTTGTCATTACCAAAAAAAGGGAAATTGTTAAGAGAAAATTTATAAGTTTTGGTGATAACGAAAACAAGATAAGAACTGAATTTAAGACTCAGATCTATACCTTTTAGTAATCGTGTTAAATGGGAAAAGAGTTTATAAGATCTGATTGTATAAAGGGGAGAAGTATATTCAGATCCGAGAGATTGGGAAGAGAGTATATAAAGGGGAAGATAGCTTATCATATCAGAAAGAGCAATTCAGATCCGAGGGTATCAGATTCAGTACAGAGGCTTAGTTATCAGACCTGATCAGTAACAGAGACTCAGATTTGGACATAATCTACTCAGAGTATTCAGAGGTTATATATCATATTTCAAATCAGAGGTTTCTATGGTACAAAACAGAGAGATGATTCAGATTACGACAGAGTTACTATAAAGAAAATAAAAAGAGGGAATATTCTTAAAGGAGAGAGATTTCATCAGAAGATACCGTTAGAGTGTAAAGGGGGAAGAAATGTAATGAGAAAGATCGTGAAGATGATTTAATCGAATCAGTCTGAATCAGATTTGAGCTCAGAACCGAACGGATTTCAGATTTTAGTTTCAGATCTTATCAGATATTTATTCCAGATGATTCAACGATCAAGATTAAATCATATAAAGCCTGATAGACAATATGGATTGAAGAGAGACAATATCAGAGCTATTTGGAGTATATTCTGCAGAACGCAGAGTTCGTGGATACGATGTTTACCTTCTTTGGTATAAAAGTCAACAAAACTCTGACAACAGCAGACAAACCTCTACTCAGCATTAATGGAGCAATTAATGCACGATACGGTGAAAATATTCAAATGAGGCTTGTGTCTACTGGCTCATTTAATGACCGTTGAATATGGATGTTATAAATAGCTGAAGAGATTCAAACGGAGAAGCTCTCTGTCGATTTATAATCTCCCTCTATCAGATAATTTGGGAAAAATCCTCAAGTCATAATATATTCAATATCCCAGCTCCCATTCTCGAAGAACAGTTGTTCAGTGCAAAAACAGAAATATATCTTCGAGAGATTTCTTATGGTTTACTTTAGCCAAATATTCATGTTGCTCAAAACCAGAAGAGTTACAAACTCTGTGTGTGTTGTATACATTGATTTATTCGAAACAGAGTCTGTAAAGAACTTGCTAAGTGAAGCAGTTCTAAAAAGTCATTTGTTGTATTTAGCAGTGAAATCTGCGTTGTATTGTGGTGCTAGGAGTTCACCTTGAGCGAGGCTCTAGTGATTGGGTGTTTACAGAAGTTGTATTCATCAAATCTTCTAGTGGAACCTTCCTGAAAAGGAAGAAGAGGAGACGTAGGATTTGAGATCCGAACTTCCAGAAACAAATTCTTGATCCTTACTCTATTTACATTATGTTCATCGTTATTTTTACTGTTCACTGTTTAATTGGTTTATTTCCGCACATTATTTGTTAACCGAGAAACAGATTTGGACTGTGAGCCTCAAATCTGGTCACTCAGATTTGAGTTAAGCACAGGCTTGTAAATCGTTTTTAAGGATTTGAAAAATAAAAATCCAAGGAGTTCATTCAACCTCCCCCCCCGTTCTGAACTCCTAGGCATATTTTCGATCCTAATTGATCCTATCAGTCTGGTCTGGTATGATCTATGAAGCCTGGAGGTTGTGTAACATGCACTTTCTCATTCAGGATGCCGTTTAAGAATGCACTTTTAACATCCATCTGATAAACCTTAAAATTCTTAATTGTAGCATATGCAAGAAAATGCTAATGGCTTCAAGTCAAGCTACAGGTGCGAAAGATTCCTCAAAATCTATTCCTTATTCTTGTCTATATCCTTAAGCTACTATCCTAGCCTTGTTTTGAACTACGTTTCCATTTTCATCTAGCTGATTACTAAAGACCCATTTCGTATGTTCTGGTCAGTAGGTATAGGAACTAGATGCCATACCCTGCTACGTTTGAATTGACTAAGTTCTTCTTGCATTGATTCTATCCAGCTTGGGTCGACTAAGGCCTCTTCTACTTTCTTAGGCTCTATATGCGAAATGAATGAAGAGTTAAAGTACTCGTCTATCGTCTGGCCTATATTAGGTGCAGTAGGGTTACCGATGACTAGCTCGGGTGGATGATTTTTATTCCACCGGAAACCTGGCCTATATGAGGTGAAGCACTGCTAGATCCTCTGGAAAACCACTTGTTGATCTACCAGCTTGTGCATGTTCTCCACCAGCTGGTACACGATCTGGATCAGCTTGCGCTCGACCTGGATCGACGTTGCTTGAACCGGCACTCAACATCTAGCACACCTATTATTAGCTGGTCCTGCAAAGTGTCACTGTTTAGTCAAATCAATGACTTCAATATTACCTGGGACACCAGCTTGCGCAACATCTTGAATATCGACGTTTGTAATCGATGTGTCCAGTGCATGTTGGTCTCCAGCTTGGAATCTTTCATGTGCCTCGTCGTAGTTGACTCCATACGAGTGCACAAGTCATTTATCTTTGCAGTTGATGTTGATCTGAAACTGGTTTCATCAAACACCACGTGAGCTGATTCTTCATCCGTCAGCGTCCTGTTGTTGAATACTCTATATGCTCTGCTTATGGCTGAATATCCTAGGAAAATACCTGAATCAGATTTAACATCGAAAGCTTTTAGGTATGTTTTTATCATTGTTATGGATAAAATATCTGCATCCAAACACCCTGAGATAAGAAATATCAGGTTTTTTGCCATTCCAGATCTCATATGGGGTTACACCATGACACTTATTAATCATCGATCTGTTCTGAGTATAGCAAGCTGTGTTTTACTGCTTCAGCCCAAAATTTCTTTGAAATACCAGAATCTACAATTAATTGTAGCAGCTTCATTTAAAGTACGGTTTCTACGCTTAGCTAACCCGTTTTGCTGAGTTGTTCTAGCTGCACTCAACTCATGCTTGATTCCAATGTCATCCTGATAAGAGGAAGTTTTAAAATTCAAAAACTCTGTTCCTCTATCACTCCTTATACCGTTGACACTGCAAGATTGCTCATTTTTTAAACGTTTTAAAAGCTTGATCAACTGGTCGGCAGTTTGATCCTTAGTTTTAAAAACAACACCCAAATAAATTTTGAAAAATGGTCAACGACAACAATGGTGTACTTCGTTCCCCCTAAGTTGGTCACGTATATGGTACCGAAAAGATCCATATGTAAAGCTCCAGCTTACGCGAGGTTTTATTACTGTCTGTGTTTTTAAAAGTTGATTTTATATGTTTTCCCAGTTGACAGGCAGATCAAACCTTGTCTTTTGAAAATTTTAAATTGGGCAAACTAGTAACCAACTCACGCTTACTCAGATTGGCAATAGTTTTGAAATTAAGATGATTCATCCGCTGATGTCATAGCCAGCTCTTGGAAGAGTCGGATACTAGGCAAGTTTGTTCAGTATGCAGCTGATTTGTCCAGTCTATTTTGTAGGTATTCCCCGATCTATAACCTACTATCACGATTAGACCTTCCGGATTTTGAACAGTGCACGTGTGCTTTTGAAATTTAACAGAATAACTATTGTCGCATAACTGACTGATACTTATCAAGTTATAGCACAAGTTCTCAACTAGGAGAACGTTTTTGACACTAAAGTTACCATGGGTAAACTTACCCTTACCCATAGTGTTACCGTTAGAGTTGTCACCGAAGGTGATCTTGGGTCCATTGCATAGCTTGATATCTGATAACAGCTTGGCATCACCCGTCATGTGCCTCGCACATCCTCTGTCTGGATACCATGTAGATTGCTCCAATCTTGATACCTGTTGTTCCTGCAATCACAAATAAAACACATTTGGTACCCTTTGATTCACTTGGGTCCAGGTTTGATTAGACTTTTTGGAACCCACACTTGGATGATCTTAACCACTCTACGAGTAAGTGCATCAAAGTATGTGTGTGGTTTGTGTGTATTCATTGATCTAGAATGAGTGTCATGTGCAGAAGATTTGCCTTGTGATTTGGGCTTGTTATATCGAGGCCTGTACTGTCTGTCCTTCGTAGAAGCTTGGGAGAACTGGCCTGGCTTTTTCCAACCAAATTTGGGTATACCCCTCATCTGGTCAACTCTATTCTTTAGCCAGCTCTCTTTGGGCTTCTCAGGAGCAGTATACCCCAGCCCACAAAATCTTCCTTGCCAGATCGAAGGCTTAGTTGCTATCTTTATGTCATCAGATTGTGCCTCTTCGGGCTGTCCCACGTTGGATCTTACAAAATTCATTGTTTGAAGTTTTGTCCTATCCACTTTGGGGTACAACTTGTCTCTGCTGTATTGCTGTCATAGCTACCATAGTCCAATCCGGATATATCACCGGATGGCTTTATAGCTCCAACTTATCCAAGGATGCAGAAGATTTGGTCCATGAGCTTATTATTTCAGCTAAACACTGATTCTCATTGAGCATCTCCTCAGATCGGCTTCTCAGTTCCTCATTCACAGTAGATAGCTTACTAAGAGAAGCTTTCATCTCGCTTGAGCCCAGCTCATTTTTGTAGCAGAGCTCTCCTTTTCAGCTTTTACTTCCTCGAATTATTGAGACAACTTCTTGTACTCTTGGACCATGTCATTTAGTGTCGTGACTAGGTCCTCACGTGTGAATTCATGGTTGGAGAAATCAAATACCTCCTCAGTGTCATCTTCCATGAGACACTGTAGTTCTTCATCACTTTCACTGGATGAGGAAGTTCTTGAGCTGGATTCCTTTGAATCTGTGTCTGCCCATGAACTTTTGTTCCCTAGCAACCATTGCCTTCTCAGCCCTCCTCTTCTGGTAGAATTTCTTCTCCTTCTTATCCTTGCTGACGCCGCGATCTGGTTTCTTCTTGCCATCCAGCTTGGGCTTCCTGCAGTCAGCAATGAAGTTACCCGGCCTGCCACAGTTATAATATTTTTTATCAGAAGAAGTATTTTGATTCTTTTTATTAGAATCGAAAGAGAGGGATTTAGAGTTATTATTTCGCATAAATTTCCCAAATTTCTTAATGAAAAGGGAACTGCTTGAAGGACTCTGTCCTGGAATTATAGCAGCAAGAGCTTTAGTTGGCAGGGAAGTAGAGGGCTCTGACGCTGCTCTTGTTTCCAGTTCGAACTCTTACGCCTTCAAATTTGCAAACAGGTCATGAAGCTCCAATTTGTTCAAATCTTTTGATTCCCGCTGGCCATTGTCTTCACATCCTACTCTTTGGAAAGTGCACGCATCACCTTCAGGGCCAGCTCCCAGTTGCTATACTCTTCCCAAATCTGGTCATCTCAATCACTAGTGAGCTGAATCGTTCATCGAACTCTCCCATAGTATCCTCAGGATTCATCCTGATTAGTTCAAATTTCTGGAGGGCTATAGTTAACTTGTTCTCCTTGGTCTCCTCATTGCCCTCGCAGATCTGGGTCAGCTTCTCCCATATCTCCTTGGCCGTAGTGCAGGTTTGGATCTTGCTGAACATGTTGTTCCAGCGTCTTGTATAGAATATCCTTGGCAACATTGTCCTTTCTTGTCCTCAAATGTTCACTCCATTCTTGGCTTTTCTACCCACTGAGCAGCACCCACAGTTATGGCCAAAGCTGTGTTATGCTTCATGATCTTTATGGGGACGTCTATTATCACAAACCACATGTCATCCTCCTGAACCGCTAGTTGCGCTTGAATTTTGATCTTCCAAACGTCGTACTCTTCCTTAGAAAACATAGGAATTTTATTGTGAGAGATCGACATATTTAATGAATGTAAATGAAAAAGCTTTTCAAGCACTGAGATTCCGAGCTCTGATACCACTTGTTAGGATCGAAAAAACAGCTCCTGAGTTCCACGGGGGGTGGGGGTGAATGAACTCCTCTGCTTAAAATTGTTTCAAAAGATTTTACAGCTCAACCTCTAAGCCTAGTTACCAGCTTGGAGGGTTCTCAGTGATATGTTGTTGTCTCGTGTAATAAAAATATTTTGCGGAAAGAAGACGATTCAACAGTGAACAGTTAGACAGATGCATAAATGTAAAAGATAAGGTCAGAAATTTGTTTATGGAAGTTCGGAGTTTAATCTCCTACGTCTCCCCTTCTTCCTCAATAGGAAGGATTTCCACTAGAAGATTTGACTGATACAACTCTTGTAACAACCCGATCTGACAACCAGCAGCTGGAAGAACTCTTAGTCTCTCAACAATAGAAACAGACTGCAACCTGCTCTAAGATACAATGAACACATCTCTAAGCTGGTTTGCTAATCTAGCACTCAACGCTTTGTTTATGATTGTACTGTGTATACTCAACACTACAGAGTGTGATACAAAAGTGTATGTGACACAAAAAATTGAATGAAAATAATCTGTGTGACTGTCACTATCTCTAAGCTGGTTCAAGAAGATAAACTCTGTTTTTGCTCTTGAAAACTTGTAATTACGTTAATTTCAGCAGATCGTGAGTTGCGTGTTGGATCTGTTCTTACATATCAGAATCTTAATTATGATTAACACAAAACCTGCTAATATTTTACTAATGGTTTTGGATAAACGTGCAGTCCTCCAGAGCATCGCAGAAGATGTCCAAGATGGTTAAGGACAAACCATCTCGGATAGAAGAGACCAGATCAGGGATGTCGGTCAAGCTGGATGTTCAAGAGAGATGGGTTTATTGTGGAAGATGAAGATGAACATGGAGATGAGGAAGAATATGTGAGAAGTTTGACGAGCTCGAGGTGAACCCTGTATAAGAAGAAGAAATACAAGAGCAGGGTGCACTCGATAAGCCTCCATAGGACCAAGCTGTTACAGATTAGAAGAGAGCTGCAAGCTGATAAGAAGATGTTAAAGCTGGAACAGTAAGGGGACGCCCAAGATGGTGCAGCAGAAGATATCCAAGCTGGAACAGTGTGAGAAGTTTGACGAGCTCGAGGTGAACCCTGTATAAGAAGAAGAAATACAAGAGCAGGGTGCACTCGATAAGCCTCCATAGGACCAAGCTGTTACAGATTAGAAGAGAGCTGCAAGCTGATAAGAAGATGTTAAAGCTGGAACAGTAAGGGGACGCCCAAGATGGTGCAGCAGAAGATATCCAAGCTGGAACAGTGAGGGGACACCCAAGCTGGTACAACAAAATTTGAAAAATAGTTCAGGAGAAGAACAGCTCGGATCAGAGATCAAGACGCAGATTAGAGAACCAGTGAAAGTTGAATCAGAACAGATGTGATCCAAAGAAGAAGGGATATAATCGCTGGTGCAATATTTGTCCAGTTTAAAGGATCACGTGATGTTCGATACCAAATGAATCGTGGAGGAAGACCACAAGCAAGTACACACAATCAAAGAAGAGACCAGCTGGGAAGGAAACCAGCTGGAAACAAGCTTAGATCTTATAGTGTACTGAAGCAGCTTGGAGTGTACAAGAGCAGAAAAGAGCAGGAAAGAACAGAACATGAGCAGCTGTGAACAAGAGAAGATGAGTAGTGCAGCTTGGAGAAGAAGCGCATATCAGCTCAAGAGCAGCTTGGAAAGAAGAGCAGAAACAAATCAGAGCGGAAAGAAACCAGCTGGGAGGAAACCAGCTGGTAGACCAGAGCTGGACAGACCAGCTCAGATGAATAAAGCAGTTTGAACACAAGAATTATGGAGATTATGTTGATAAAACTGATTTTCTTCATCCTGACCACATCAGGTACAATGTTTACAGAGCTTGAAGTTAGCAAAGGCTGAAGCGCAGAAAAGAAGAGAGCTCAAAATCAATAAATCTTGCAACGAATTTATTGCTAAAGGACACAAGGTACAAATTTGTCAGAAGCCTTTACAATGGCTACACGTTTGTGTCCAATGATTGTAATGCCCAGATATTTTAGAGGCCACAAATTAGAAAGTTATGAGATTGAGGGATTACAATGCTATTATATTCAACTCTTGATTCAATTGAGTTCAGATTTCAGATATGTATTGTCTAGCTTTTTATCATTTAAGAGCTAAATTTCAGATTTCATGTTTACGTAAATTCAGCTTCCATTGTATATTGAGTTGAGTTTCAGCTTTTCGTGATATCAGTTGTCACACTATGTTAAATATTCAGACGTTGGCTTTTATACTTTAATCAGCCTTCGGTTTGAATAAGATTTCAGATGTCAGGAATGCAATTTGCAGTAGATGTCTAGTTAATTCCTGCAAGCCAATCGAATCCTGTGTTTTAACTAAAATTGTTTGGTTTCCATATGCATCATTTTATTTTAAAACAGAGTACGCTTTTAGAAGATTTTGGCATATTGATTTAAATGCGTTTCTTCTCTAGGCATTTACAAATCATATATATATATATATAGGATGTTAGCTGCTTCATGAATCATTATCTTTTCTTGCTCACTCAGTGAAAGCATATATTCAATTCTATTTGCATGATTATATGAGATTTTAAAGAAACGAAGGTGGCTTCGGCTGTTCTTCAAAAACCAGAAAGTTTATGCTCTGTTTTATGAAGGTTGCGTTTTACTGTATTTTGATTCAAGAGAATTTTACAGAAAATGGTTTGATGATATTATTTTAGTTAGTTCTTGAGTTTTCTTCAGAAATTCCATCGAAGTAGCTTACAAGTAGCTTATTCGATTATTTCCAGAAATTTCTTGAGATATTTTGAATTCTTCAGACGAAGGAAACCGTTGTAGTTCATGTTTTTCCACACGGTTAAGTCTGAATTCTGGTTCTTATACCACGACTGATATTTCTTTGTTGAAAATATTCTAAGTATAGATTTCAGCTGTCGCATTGTTTGTGTTCAGTAGTTGCGATCAGCAGTCGCACTATTTCATGTTCAGCTGTTGCATTTGTTTATGATTCAGCTTGTTGCCTTCGTATGTGTTCAGCTGTTGTATAGTTCATGACCAGCTGTTGACTTCGTTTGTTGTCAGCTGATGTAATAATTCATATTCAGCTGTTGGTTTTGTTCATCAGCTGTTAGTTTTTTCATCAGCTGTTGGTTCTCAGCTGTTGCATTATTTCGTTGTCAGCTGTTGCACTAGTTGTATTCAGCCGTTGTTTTATTCAGACGTCTAAGGTATTCATTATTTGTTCAACATATGAGAGTCCTTGTTTAAGTTGCGTTGACATATGGTTGACCAGCCGAGATCTGATTTGTTTCTTCTTCGTTGAGACTCTTATGTCTAATTCAGATTTCATCCTTTATTTCTTCAATACTTCTTCAATTGAGACAGAACGCATAGATTTGAATTCCTTATTCATTTTCGCTTCAATTCAAAAGATTCAATCATTTCAATTGATCAGATTTGAGAGCTTTTTATTCAGTTTTCATCTTCGCAAGAACATAGAATTCTCGAAGTGTTCCAGAACATCATTAGACAAAAGAAAACCAGTAATTCGTACAAGAGAGAAAGAAAACAGATTTTTATGAAAGAAAAGAAAGAGCAGAAAGATGTTTTAGAAAATGTTTTAAGTTATGACAACAAAGAGGGTCCCCAGAGTAAGGGTGAGTGCACGGCTGACGAACCGTGTGCCCTTTCAACAGAGGAAGGATCAAGTGTATAGGTCGACGGATCTGTATATCCCTTCACCATGAGCCATAGTGCTAAGAGACTGATATCAGGAGTTTGATCAAACGAATTGGACCAAATTAAAGTGTTGTCATAATTTTAGAAAATGAAAGAAGAGCGCAAGTGTGATTTTAATCACAGCTCTAGAGATGTTTAAAGAAAATGATTTCAGAATTGATTATGTTTTATGCTTTCAGTTTCTATCAGGTTTCTCAGATATGTTATTGCGCTTGTTCATTCTAAAGCGTATTCAGACTTCAGTTATGTATTCAGATTTTAGATTTCAGTTACAGTATCAGCTTCTATTGCATGATTTCGTTATTCCAGATTTTACCTGCTGAGCCTTTGGCTCACTAGTTTTCATTGAGTGCAGGTAATGAGCAGTAAGGAGCTGGAGGGAGATTATCAGAAAGGAAGGATGTGTTTATCGCGGATATCAGATTTCATTGTTCCTTTCAGACCTTGTTTCGTTGTACAGAAACTCTAGTCGTAGTTTTTGTAGTATCAGATTTCTAGTTTCGTTGTTTTGTAGAAATTCTGTACAGACTCTATATTTAACTATGTATACAGTTTCTTCTGAATCATCAGATTTCTATCAGACATCTATTATTTCCACGTACGTTATTATGATTCAGATGTTTAATATTTCTGCGTCTTTTTATTTTTCACGTCTGAGTTCCTTCATCAGATATGAGTTGTGTTTATTCACACTTTAGTCCAGAAAGTTAGTAACGACTGGTTATGTTATCAAGATCGAAATTTTTGGTCTTTCTATTTGAACCCCAATCTTCTTGATTTCTTTTGAGAAAAGTCCGGTCGTTACAGTTGGTATCAGAGCATGGTCCTTGAGATACTTCCAGTCTGAGCAGATCTCTCCAGCCGCTTCTAAATTTGTGAGTTTTAATTCATGTTCTAGCATAAAGTAATCTCTCATATAGAATTATGGTGGATTTGGGCTACCCTTACAGATATGTCAAGACGAGGTAGAGGAAGAAGGAGTTTTACAGAAGGAGATAGTGAATCTGACGGAATGAACCCCGTTCTCAATACCATGGCTCAGCTGTCAGAGCGCTTAGTTGACCAAACCACTAATGGGAATGGTCAAACCTCAGAAAGAATAGTTAGTCGTGAGGATCCACAGGAGAGGTTTAGAAGACAGAGACCTCAGGAATTTTCTGGCACTACTGATCCTCTTATAGCAGAAAGCTGGATCAAGTCCATAGAGGTGATTTTTGATTATTTGATACTGAACGAACTAGAAAGGCCTCGGTGTGCGATTTACATGCTGAGAGGAGATCCCATGATATGGTGGGAAGGAGCCAAGTTAACAGTAGACTTGGAAATTCTTACTTGGGAAGAGTTTAAGAGAGTATTCTATGAACAATACTTCACGGTGGATGTAAGCAACAGTTGCGGAGTGAGTTTTTAACCCTTAAGCATTCGTAGTATTTTAATTTATAAAACACCAAACCCTTTTCAAAAGAAATCATTTTACCTCCTTAAAACATTTTACAATCCATTTCAAACCAACTTGTGCATTGCTCTTTGGAGTTTCATGCTGAAATGAGCTGCAGCGCACCCTCACCTGCTGAAATCAATAATTCAGCAGATACATAATATTTAAAATTGCCAATTGGCCCATATAATTAATAGAATGCATAAATGTGGTCCTATGGATTTTGGGGCGTTACACTATTAGAGCTTATATAATGACAGCTGAAGAAACTCCAGCAGATACCTTGGCAGCGACGGGTAAGATTTTGTTGCCAGTATGTTTACAATAGCATTGTTAGATTCTAGTACAACTTACTTTTTTTATCAGATAGGTTTTTTAAGAAATTGATAGTTAACCTAGAAGAGATAGAAGTACAGTACTGTGTTCAGATCCCTTTGAGTTAGAGTTTACTATTGATTTGGTACCAGAAGCTGTTCCAATTTTTAAGCCTCTGTATAATTACCCCTAAGAAAAATGAAAGGATTAAAAGATCAGTTCCAGGATTTTTTAGGCAAGAGTTTCGTCAGACCCAGTGCTTCGCTGTGAGGAGTTCCAGTTTTATTCCCGTATATTTATGATTGTTCATCTTCCGGTGGATGATATTATCGGGACTTGACGCTATGTAATCGGTAGTTGTTAGTCGAATCAGTATAAAGTCTGGTTTGATAGACAACAGATGATAGCGTAGCTGTCGTTTGATGTTCCAACACCAAGTTCTTATTCAGATTTTGTTTTCTATGTCAGCGATTGAATTTTATATTTAAATTCAGCAGTTACATTTCAGCTGTTGCATCTGTTGGGGATCCGGATCCGCCCCCCGGCGAGGCAGCGGAAGAACATAGAAATACAGCCGGGAGACGATCAATACGAAAAATTCAATAACAATTATCGACATACATAGGGTGTTCAAAACCACTACCTTGCTGGCACTTGTGCCTGGCTCCAACCGTAGTTACAATAACGTCGGCTCTTCTCGGTAGATTGCGGTAGATATCGCAAATCCGGTCCACGACCAGAAACAAGACTCCTTCATCAGCCTGCACTAGAAGGACTGACGAGATCAGCACGAACGGACCTCGTCGAATTGGCCGGAAACAATTTTCCGGCGAAGACGGGCGGCGCACGGCGGGCGGCGGCGGCGGCGTATGTGGAGAGGAGGGGAGGCGGCTAATTTGTGCTTAGGGTTAGGTTAAGTTGTGTAATGTCATGTATACAATGAAGTTATTAAGTCTAATTAAATAGACTTAATGATGGACTTGGATCGGCCCAACGGGCCCGGGTCCAAATGACGATATCTATCGCTGCGACTTCATCGTAACTCCGATCACCGATCAGATCGGACCGATCGACTCAGTTTCCAAAACTGAATGTTATGATGTGAAAAACAATTTTTCAGATCATCTAACCCTAAATTTCAGAATGACCGTTTTGCCCCTCAACATCGGCAAATCACGATTTGACCTTTGTTGACTTTTAGGAAGTCGCACTTCCCGAAATCCTCTTCTCGTGCTCAACACATTGAGCTGAGTATCCATGCGGGAATCTCGAATCTAGTACTTGTGTGACCCTCAATGGTTCAGAGATACAGCTAGCTGTGGGCCTACAACCATTGCGGTTCCGGAATCACAATTCCAGACTTGCCCATCGGACCATGGTAAAGCGTCTAGCAACATCGCCCCATGATCCCCTAGGTATCACTGATAGTGCCTGCAAGAACCAGTTGGTCGTGGTTAGCGTACAGTACGGTCCTTTCAATCCATATATCCCGATCAGATCAACGAACATTGGTAAATCGCGAGTCGCTATAGATCCGATAGCTATGCGTACATCTTGGAGATCGAATAGTGACATCGCGAGTGCAACTAGGTAAACACATTTACCTAAAACACTTCTAGTACTCTGGCCAGAGATTTATACACTATTATCCCCTCAGATAGCATAGGATATCCACGCATGTCTGCGAGCGGTGAATCCTCGACAACGATGCATCGACTCCTACATGCATCGGGGTCTCACCCAATCCCGACGCCTTATGACCCCAAGTGAGTCGGCAAATGGGTCAAAGTGAGACGCCTATCATGTAGAGTCTCAATGACGTTTCGAGTCGTGAGGACTAATCAGTACAACCAAGACCTCGGACTTATCCACTCGACAAATGGTAACCACTTGGAAAGTCCAAACGAGGATAGTTCGATAGATCACCAAGTCACTATCTATCTGCATGCTCAGAACATCACAATGACTTGTTCATCCTGCTTAGGGAAATGTGACCTAGCCTAGCGTGCCAAAGTTGTGCTGGGTTTAAGTTATCGTGTTTCCGTTTAATTGTTGTTGTGTGTGTTTCGACATCGCGAGTTGGAACGTCTTTTAATTTTAAGGTGTATAGATCATTTTCGCGTTCACCAATTCCAATTAAACGTTCATTCTTGTAAATATTGCAAATCGAATTAGCAAACATACAAGAATATCCATCTCTATCCAGCATAGGAATAGAAATAATGTTTTTAATTAATTCAGGAACAAATAAAACGTCTCGTAACAACAACTTAAAATTTGAAGACAGAAATAAATAAACATCTCCTATAGCTACTGCAGCAACTCTTGCTCCATTGCCAAGCCTCAAGTGGGTCTCACCCTCTCTAAGACGTCGACTTCTTTTCATCACCTGCAAATCATTGCATATATGAGATCCACATCCGGTATCAAGTACCCAAGAAGTTGAATTCAGAGACATATTTATTTCAATATAGAACATACCTTTTGCAGTTCGCAACTGCTCGAGGTACTCCTTGCAGTTCCTCCTCCAATGCCCAGCCTTGTGGCAGTGGTGGCAAACGTCCTCGCTCTTGTTTGGCTTAGAAGCCTTTGCCTTCGGCTTCTTGGAAGACTTTTCCTCCTTTGCAGGAGCAGAACGCTTCTTGCTCTTGCGTCTGGGCCCCTTCTTTGCAGAGGAAGAAGAACCCACAAGGAGGACGGGTTTGTCCTTCTTTATAGTCCCTTCAAACACTACAAGCATGTTCACCACCTCTTCAAGGGTGGCTTCCAGCTTGTTCATGTTGAAGTTGACCACAAAGGGGTCAAATGCAGCGGGTAGCGAGAGGAGAAGTACATCCACAGACAGCTCATGTGGAAGTGCGATATCAATGCCCGACAGCTTTTCAATCAGCCCAATCATACGAACCCCATGCTCGCGGACCGAAGTCCCATCGCGCATGCGGCTCGTCATCAGCTCCTTGACAGCCGTGAACCTCTCATGTCGAGAGTTCTCCCCGTACAGATCCTTGAGATGAAAAAGTATGGCAGAGGCATACTTTGTCTTCTCAAAGCGCCGTTGCATTTCATTGGACATCGATGCCATCACATAGCACCGAGCTTTAACCTCGTCGTCACGCCATTGGTTAAGCATAATCAGCTCCTCAGGGCTGATATCGGCAGGGGTTTCCTCCGGAGGACACTTCTCTATCGTATAGAGAAGCTTCTCCGAAGCCAAAACAAGATTAAGGTTGCGGAGCCAGTCTTGGTAGTTCAGACCGGTGAATCTGTTGCTATCCAGTATAGCAGCAAGCGGGTTTTTCATCGAAACCATTTTATATAACAGTTATACTGAAAAGAAAACAGACATGCATTACTAACTATATAAGATATAAGCTAAGACATAAAACATGGTCATTTAGTTTTATGAATTACCCTCCCACTATTTTAACGATTTCACCACCCTCTAATGAAATCGAGAAAACAGATTTCTTTAGTGGGTACACGGAGCCCAATCAAGCGATCATGGACCCGAATAATATCAGCCATCCATGACCTTCAAAAGGTAGTTTTCGATTGCAGCCGGTGCAACCTCCATGTATTCACATCACGTCCAGTAAGGGCCCAATAATGTGACGCCGTTTACTATCACGTGTCAAGATTGACCCATCAATGTTGAGTTATGAAGGACGGTCCCCTTAACGTCCCCAATAATATGAGCCAACGTTAAAGAGAGTTCAAACCGACTCACAACAGTTGTCAATGACGTGGACAGCTTTCCGGCATACATGACCCCCTCAATAATATGAGCCGGGCCATGTATACGGGTAGCATCGACGTACACCCATTGTTGATGGAAGGTAGGGTTAATTTAAACAATTTTAAATACCCTTTAGTTTATCGAATAAACTTTTATCTTGATATAAGTTTTAAATCAAATTTAAAACGAGGGATTTTATTTTGAAAAACATTTTGGTCTCATGCATATTTAAATCTAATTTAAAACATGCAAACATGCGGATTCAATTAAACTATATATCAACATATATAAAGTAAACATTGGGATGATCGATCGCGAGAGCTATGCGGTCCGTGGTTGCCAGCCACGGACCTGGGTCCAATCCTAGGGGTAATGCAATATGCAATGCAATCCTATTACAATGCTTTCCGGTTTTACAGATCTTCGGTCATCAATATCTTGATCGTCATCGTCCACCGTCTTCGGATGTACTCCCACTAAATCTAGTAATTTACATTTAAATTGCTATGACAGATAAGGGATACATTTATCAAGGGGTGGGAACGGGCCACAAACAGGCCCACTTTAAATGATAATCAATAATATTAAAACCGAAATCAAATAAAACCTATTGCATACACCTAACACATTGGGCACGGCTCTCGATCACCCCAATCATGCAATTAATCTAATTAACATGCATAATTTAAATAATCTAATTATTTATCGTAAAATCATATTCTAATTACGAAATCGTATTTTATAATAAAATCGTATTTTGCGATAAAAATAAATTTTAATCAACAAAATCATATTTTATTACAAAATCATATTTCATAATTAAAATCACATTTTACTAATTTTAACTGTATCAATATTGGGCTTAAAATAATTCTAGGCCCAAAACTTAAAATTTCAAAATCGATCAAAACGGGCCCGACATCGCGTATCGGCCCGAAAACTTCACGGGCTGCCCGGGACAGGCCCGAACCAAACCCTAGAAGAAATCAGACCAGCTGTCACGACATCGCCGGAGACTCGCCGGAGCATCGCCGGAGCGGCGGTGTGCCGGCGGCGCCACCAACAAAACGAACGGCGATAGCGTGCGAGACGCCGCGCCAAGGCGACGCAAAACCGTGCGCAAATCGCGCGCAGCCGTCGTGCGCCCAGCGAGCTTCCAGCGTCGACCTGCAGCGCCTCTTCGTCCGACCATCGTCGCACGTCGTGGCGCAACATGCAGCGGCAGCGATCGGCCACCGTCGCGCATGGAGCATCGGCATGAAGCGCGACCAGCGCGCGACTCCTCCGCATCCAGCAGCGCGCAACTTCGCTCAAGCCTCATGCAAACCTTGGCCGGCGACGTGCGACTATCGCACGTGGAGTAGCGGCCACGAGTCGGCGGCCGTGCGCAACAAGTGCGCAGCCCTATCGTGCGGCTTCGCGCGCGCTCGCGCATGCAGGTAGGCGCCGTCGCACGCGGCGGCCGGAGGTTTGAGACGCCAAAAATTTCGGTTTTTCGATTCTGAAAAATAAGATGTTAGATACAATTATGGCATAATCGTATGATCAGATCCGAAAAACACTGGCTCTGATACCACTGTTGGGGATCCGGATCCGCCCCCGGCGAGGCAGCGGAAGAACATAGAAATACAGCCGGGAGACGATCAATACGAAAAATTCAATAACAATTATCGACATACATAGGGTGTTCAAAACCACTACCTTGCTGGCACTTGTGCCTGGCTCCAACCGTAGTTACAATAACGTCGGCTCTTCTCGGTAGATTGCGGTAGATATCGCCAATCCGGTCCACGACCAGAAACGAGAATCCTTCGTCAGCCTGCACTAGAAGGACTGACGAGATCAGCACGAACGGATTCTCCTCGTCGAATTGGTCGAAAACAATTTTCCGGCGAAAACGGGCGGCGGCGGCGGCGGCGCACGGTGGGCGGCGGCCGCGGCGTATGTGGAGAGGAGGGGAGGTGGCTAATTTGTGCTTAGGGTTAGGTTAAGTTGTGTAATGTCATGTATACAATGAAGTTATTAAGTCTAATTAAATAGACTTAATGATGGACTTGGACCGGCCCAACGGGCCCGGGTCCAAATGACGATATCCATCGCTGCGACTTAATCGTAACTCCGATCGCCGATCAGATCGGACCGATCGACTCGGTTTCCAAAACTGAATGTTATGATGTGAAAAACAATTTTTCAGATCATCTAACCCTAAATTTCAGAATGACCGTTTTGCCCCTCAACATCGGCAAATCACGATTTGACCTTTGTTGATTTTAGGAAGTCGCACTTCCCAAAATCCTCTTCTCGTGCTCAACACATTGAGCTGAGTATCCGTGTGGGAATCTCGAATCTAGTACTTGTGTGACCCTCAATGGTTCAGGGATACAGCTAGCTGTGGGCCCACAACCATTGCGGTTCCGGAATCACAATTCCGGACTTGCCCATCGGACCATGGTAAAGCGTCTAGCAACATCGCCCCATGATCCCCTAGGTATCACTGATAGTGCCTGCAAGAATCAGTTGGTCGTGGTTAGTGTACAGTACGGTCCTTTCAATCCATATATCCCGATCAGATCAACGACCATTGGTAAATCGAGAGTCGCTATAGATCCGATAGCTATGCGTACATCTTGGAGATCGAATAGTGACATCGCGAGTGCAACTAGGTAAACACATTTACCTAAAACACTTCTAGTACTCTGGCCAGAGATTTATGCACTATTATCCCCTCAGATAGCATAGGATATCCACGCATGTCTGCGAGCGGTGAATTCTCGACAACGATGCATCGACTCCTACATGCATCGGGGTCTCACCCAATCCCGACGCCTTATGACCCCAAGTGAGTCGGCAAACGGGTCAAAGTGAGACGCCTATCATGTAGAGTCTCAATGACGTTTCGAGTCGTGAGGACTAATCAGTACAACCAAGACCTCGGACTTATCCACTCGACAAATGGTAACCACTTGGAAAGTCCGAACGAGGGTAGTTCGATAGATCACCAGGTCATTCTATCTGCATGCTCAGAACATCACAATGTCCCCTACCAATGAAACATGGTACTTCGCATCGCAGATACTAGTCTCGAACTCGGGCGGCCTTATCCTCATTTTGACGGCCCAATCGACTAGGAACATGTTCAGAATACAACTATTAGATTAGAT
>KV017486.1:174860-198612 GCA_001598015.1 Dorcoceras hygrometricum | reverse complement strand
ACTATTAGATGTGTTTCATGATAGCCGTCATACCCACTATCACATCTAACATACGCTTTAGTGCATTCTAGGTCTTTACTCAACGCAATTGTAAATCATTACACACATAATGAAAGTAAAGAACGCCATATAAAAGAATGCGAATATCATATATAAAGACTGCTTCATACAAGAGTCTATAAACCCACACGCCACAGGTTGGCTAGTTGGGCATCTACTCTAACAGCATCAGTTTCGTAAACAGTTGTTGCATTTGTTGAAATCAGCAGTTGCACTGTTCATAATCAGCAGTTGCATTCCATCATTTTGACCAGCAGTTTCACTGTTCATATGTCTGTTTTTTGTGCAAACGAAATCGTTTCATTTACTACATATGTTTCAGAGTCACGTCTGTTTGAATATATATATATGTTGGTGAACAGTAAAATATCTGTTTTGTTTCAAAATAATGTTCCACTTTGTTGCGTCTGATTTCATTTCAGCGATGCGTCTCTTATAGTTGAATTCGATGCTCAGATAGGAACCTATTCAAGTAGCGTTAGACTTAACTTATGAAGAAGTTCTAGTAAAGATCTTTTAAGAGAAAACCGTAAATTAAGGAATAGAACTATCTCTATGATTAAGATGCAGTGGGTAAATCACACTGAAAGAGAAATTATGTAGGAAAGTGAAATTGATGTGTAGAAAAGCTACCCAGATCTCTTCAAGTAAGAAATTTCGAGGACGAAATTCTTTTAAGGGGGGTAGATTGTAATGCCCAGATATTTTAGAGGCCACAAATTATAAAGTTATGAGATTGAGGGATTACAATGCTATTCTATTCAACTCTTGATTCAATTGAGTTCAGATTTCAGATATGTATTGTCTAGCTTTTTATCATTTAAGAGCTAAATTTCAGATTTCATGTTTACGTAAATTCAGCTTCCATTGTATATTGAGTTGAGTTTCAGCTTTTCGTGATATCAGTTGTCACACTATGTTAAAGATTCAGACGTTGGATTTTATATTTTAATCAGCCTTCGGTTTGAATAAGATTTCAGATGTCAGGAATGCAATTTGCAGTAGATGTCTAGTTAATTCCTGCAAGCCAATCGAACCCTTTGTTTTAACTAAAAAATCGTTTGGTTTCCATATGCATCATTTTATTTTAAAACATAGTACGCTTTTAGAAGATTTTGGCATATTGATTTAAATGCGTTTCTTCTCTAGGCATTTACAATATATAGGATGTTAGCTGCTTCATGCATCATTATCTTCAAATCAAATTACTTTTAAGCGATGCTCTCTCTCAAGAAACCGAAGAAAAGACTTTTAAAGTTTTTCGAAGGAGACGATCGGAGTGTTAGTGGTTGGCTGGATTTCTACTGCGGTTGTGTTAAATAATTCAGGCAAGTAAACTCTGTTTCTTGCTCACTCATTGAAAGAATATATTCAGTTCTGTTTGCATGTTTATATGAGATTTTAAAGTATGGAAGAAAACTTCGGTTGTTCTTCAAAACCAGAAAAGTTCATGCTCTGTTTTTATGAAAGTTGAGTTTTACTGTATTTTGATCCAGAAATGTTTTAGAAAATGGTTTGGTGATATTCATCCAGTAGTTTCTTGAGTTTTCTTCAGAAATTCCATCGAAGTAGCTTACAAGTAGCTTATTCGATTATTTCCAGAAATTTCTTGAGATATTTTGAATTCTTCAGACGAAGGAAACCGTTGTAGTTCATGTTTTTCCACACGGTTAAGTCTGAATTCTGGTTCTTATACCACGACTGATATTTCTTTGTTGAAAATATTATAAGTATAGATTTCTTGCATTGTTTGCGTTCAGTAGTTGCGATCAGCAGTCGCACTATTTCATGTTCAGCTGTTGCATTTGTTTATGATTCAGCTGTTGCCTTCATATGTGTTCAGATGTTGTATAGTTCATGACCAGATGTTGACTTCGTTTGTTGTCAGCTGATGTATTAATTCATATTCAGCTGTTGATTTTGTTCATCAGCTATTAGTTTGTTCATCAGCTGTTGGTTTTAATTGTTCATCAGCTGTTGGTTCTCAGCTGTTGCATTATTTCGTTGTCAGCTGTGAGACCTGAATTTGTATAAGAGATCTTTTGTTTGAATGTATCGGTTTTTAGAGATTTCAGGTGGTTTAGATCTCTGTTAGTAAGTTTGGTTTGCATTTTCGGGTCGGAAATCTCATTTAGAGCATCTCTGGAAGTTTTCGTATTTTTGGTATTTTGGGTAAAAGCTGGTTTAGTGGTGAGAGCTGGTCGTATTGGTGAAATCTAGTCGTAGCGTGTTGGATCTGTTTTTGACAGATCCTAATTAAGTTTTGAATTACATAAAACCTATTATTGTGATTCTAACAATTCTAATTGAGTGTACAGATACTAGCTAATGAAGAAGACGATCAGCAGCTATATATGTCCAGCAGATTGGTTCGCAATATTATTGATCAGCAGTTGGTTTGGTGTTCATGGAATCAGCAGTTGAATTAGCAATGGAGACGTCCAGAGTTGATTCAGTTGTTCGTAATCAGGCGTAGACCAAAGTTAAACCAGCTGGAACGAAGAGAAGTAGCAGATGATGAAGATCAGCTGCAAGTGCTATAGAGCAAAGTGAACCAGCTGGTACAGGAAAAGAAAAGCGCGCTGAAGATTTAGTTCGAGATGATGAAGATCAGCTGGAGGCGCAAGAAAGGAAGCAATTATAAGTACTGTTGATGAATCTATTAACAGTCGCTATTCAAGAAGCTGGATGTATCGCAAGATGGAGCTGGAGCGAAGAGAATCAGCAGATGATGAAGATCAGCTGGAGCGAAGCAACAGATGATGAAGATCAGCTGGAGCGAAGCAACAGATGATGAAGATCAGCTGGAGCGCTAAGTTTGGATGACATCAGCAGTGAAGTCATCATTCAGCAGGAGCTACAGTGATCAGATGAAGATTCAGCAGATGAGAAGAGGCGCTAAATATGGAATGAGCTGTGATGACATCAGCCTTGATGTCATCACAATCAGCATATGAAGTGAAGCGCAAAAGCTGAAGCGACGTCGTGTTGAGGATCAGAAGAAGAAGCAAAGCACGAGAGGAGAAGCGACGTCGTGTGGAGATTCAGCAGATGGATTAGTGCTGATGACGTCATTGGTGACGTCATCAGATTCAGCAGATGGCTTGAGATAGCGCAAGAGAAGCGACGTCGTAGAGGAGGAATTTCAGCAGAGAGCTACTGTTCATCAGCAGATTCTATTTGGAGTTAGCGAGAGCAAAACGATGTCGTTTACATGAGTTGATACGACAGCGTTTTGCTATTGCGATAAAGATTCAGCAGGAAGACTTTGCGTTGTTATTTCAGCAGACGAAGCTACAGTGCATCCAGTCGCAACGCAAAGATATCCAGACGCAAGATGAACCAGACGCAAAGCAACAGCAGCATCCAGTCGAGAGCTTATTTGAATCAGCTGTTGCTATATATTCAGTCGCGAGCTACAGTGTCCAGTCGCAAGAATCCAGGCGCAAAGAATTGAAGAAGAAGCAAAGAATCAGCTGTTGCTATATATTCAGTCGCGAGCTACAGTGTCCAGTCGCAAGAATCCAGGCGCAAAGAATTGAAGAAGAAGCAAAGCGCAGCAGTCGTAGGAATTTATCAGCAGCGAAGCAGTTGACGAATTATCAAAGTTGGATGTCAACTGCTGAGCTCAATTCAAAATGGAGAAAGCGATAGTAGCCTGCAAAAGAAAAAGGACGCAAGTACTGTTCTTATGTCAGTACTTTACAGAGGAGCGTTGCATTAAAGTGGAAAGAAGACAAGATAGCCTTCTGGAGCGCTGAAGAGTTTTGGAAGCTTTCCAACGGGAAGAATTTTACAGAGGCTATATATTAGAGGCGACGCCCATTGAAGAAGTGTCCGGCGAGTGTTAAGTTGGTGCTACTACATACTGTGGTAAAATTACATTGTTCATACAGTGCACCAACATAGGGAAAAGAAAAGAAGATGAAACAGTCGACAATCATTCTTGAGAGGAGCTTATTGTGTCGACTGTTGAATCTAGATTAGCTTGTATTAGAGCAATTCCTTAGTGTGTGAGAAAAACAGAGAGTTGAGCGTTCATTGTATCAATCTCACACACCCGGATTCATTCACATCTGTTTGTGAATGAATCTCGAAATATGTTCACAGATCCCGTCCAAGCATGAAGACGTTAAACTCTTGTGTATGTAGTTAGTCACACAGTTGCGGCTGATGTGCAGTTATGAAGTAGTGGATCCTTCCGAGGTGGAAGAAGGGGAGATGTAGGATGTTGATATCCGAACTTCCAGAAACAAACCTGCTGGTCCATTCCTTTAAGCTTTTAGCATTCGCACTTACAATTAGCATTCATCGCATAACAGCATTCAGCATTTGCTCTTACTTAGCACGCACAACATTTCAGCACTTAGCACTTGCTTTGATTTAGCATTGCATACACAGTTTAGCACACTAGCACTTTCAAAGTCTCGAACAGATTTATGTTGTACATAAATCTGTTTGAGTTGGTTTTAAAATATTAGGATTCAGTTCTGGTATTTTCCGCATGATTTTTAAATCATACCAGATCTGTCTCCGGTGCTCTTTGTATTTTATTTGTTCAAGAACAACGAGCTATTGCAGCTCAAAGAGTGTTATCAGCAGCCAGCAAAATCTCTTAAAAGCATTTCAACGCGCTGTTGCTGCTGATCTTCTTATTGATCCTATTTAAAAACGGACCATCATAGCGTGTTTTGGTACACGATATTCCTAAACCCCGTCGTTTTAGTGAAATCTGGATGCGTTGTGTTAAGTGAAAGCTGGTAGCGTTGGTATCCACCTGCTGCTCTATTTTGTATATTGAGGGAAAACGACAGCGTTTTGCTAAGTTGGCGCGACGTCGTTTGGTGGTTGCGACTGGTACCAGCTGCAAGGATTTGTTCGCGTGTGTGTGTCGACTGGTTGTCCAGCTGAGAGCAGATGTCAATGCGGGTCAACGCTCCTATAGCTTGCGACTGGTGGTGGTTACTGTAGCTTGCGTCTGGTTGTTTTGCGCGAGAACTAGCGACTGGATGACGTAGGCTATGCGTCGTCGTTTTAGTTAGCGCTAAGGAATCCAGTCGATGGGTTATACGACGCCGTTTTAATTAGTTGCAACGCTGCGTTTTAGATGTCGCGACTGGTACCAGCTTTTGGAGGGATTTCACGCGAGAGAAACCAGTCGATGGTTTTAGGCGACCAGCTGGTGGCATATTTGATGACGTAAGCGGTGCGACGTCGTTTTGTTAAGTCGCTGCGACATCGTTTTGATTAGCGTGGTTTGAGAAATCAGCAGTTGTTTCTTTGCATCTGCTGGTTTGTTGGTACCTGCTGGTTATGTCGGTGGATTTTTAAAACATATTTCAGCAGCTACGGGATTTCTATATAGGAAGACTTGGTCTTCGATTGAGATATAGGAAGACTGTTCACCGTGAGATTTTCCGGTGAATTACCGTCATTGCTGGCCGTTGTTTGGTTCTTGCGAGGTAGCATTGGACTCCTCTCGAGAATCTCTTTCATCCTATACCATTCTTGGGGGCGGTTGTTGGCTAGAACGAGATCGCGAAGTTGCTACCTTCGGCCGTGTGTTGTGTCGTTGAGGTAGAACTTCGAATTGTCGATGAGATCTTAGTATTAGCATTTGTTTTAGCTTCCTATTTAGTTGTATGGATTGAATTGTTGCTGGTTGAGCATGGCTCCCAGCCGTGGGCTTCTGATAGCATCCCTGAGAATTATGCTTTGTTGTTTAGCAGGTTTTTAACCGGATTTCTCGGGATTTATTTGTGGTAATTGTTGAGCAGATTCAAGGTACGGATTGAGCTTGTAATAGCGAGGTTATGGCTTGAATAATATGTGAGATGGCTATATGCTGGCTGCTGTGAATTGTTGCCTGTTGAGGTTGCTGTTTGTGAGATCTGGCTGTTAGTTATATGGTGTATACGTGTTGATGCTATTATTGTTTCGCATATGTTTATATGCTTGTTATTCCAGCATGTTTCATACACACATTTGCATCTCCGTTCAGCTTTTGGAGCCATTGCTTCGTTGTTGTTGTTCTGTTTGCTTACCAGGATGCGAGGGTGAGCGGTGATTCCGCACTCTCATTTCCCCTATGCGCCGAGTGGCTAGCTACCACAGTTCATAGGTTGGGTTGTTGATGCATCTGGTAAGGGTGGGCGAGTAGGGGTGAGTGGGTAGCACCCACATGTCCTACACTCACCGTGGCCACATATTCTGTTGCAGATCCCGTTGAGCTGTTGTTTCTTTCCTCGTGCATAGCATATGTATTTTATTCATGCTGTTTACTGCTGTTTTATAGTTGCTCTTCGTACTGGGGTTTGACCCCATGTCCCTCTGGGGCTTGGTTGTTTTCCTTGTTGTGTTGTTTTCAGGAAACCCAGGTTTTACAGCTGGTCGTGGTTTTAGTCCAGCTGGTGATGCCCCAGGAGGTGGTTAGAGTATCCCAGTGGCGTATAGCATATTTATATGTATCAGTATTCTTAGCCAGGGGGATGCCCTGTGCTTCGTTGGTGTATTTGATTGTTGGAGTCTGATACTTGTTTTATGCTATACTGTTATTGTTGTGGTGGTTTTCGTAAACTGGGATTCTATTTTGAGTATCGTGCTATTTTAAATTATGTCGTTTAAAACCGTCAGGCCAAAAACGAAAATTTTACCCGCTTTTTGATAGCTTCCGCATGTGTTTTGGTGTTTTTACTCTGTTTAGAGCACGAGGCCTGACATTTTTGGTATCAGAGCTTAAGCTGAGATAAGCTCAATTTCCTTGATCACACTTGAGTCTAGGCACAGTGTCGTGTGTTGCATGTGCTTGACTATGTGATTATGTGCTGCATCTTGTTGTGTTATCTATGTTGTATCTGTTCTGTTTTGCTTGATCCTGTTGAGTGTTTTCGTAGATGCCGCCTAGACTTCGTGGTAGAGGTAGGGGGCAGTTTGAGGAATCAGCAGGACAGAATGAGGATCGGCGTAGCGCTCCTAGCCGTTCTTGTAGTAGGCACGAGGAGGAGGAGGAAGTTGGTGACTTGCCTCCCCCGGTGGAGCGGATGGATGTTGTTATAGCCTGGTTTCAACGGATGAACCCTCCAGTCTTTAATGGTGACGAGTCCAGTGAGGATGCAGACTCGTGGCTCCGGAATATTATTGGTCTTTTCGATCGGGTGCAGTATGATGATGATCTTCGGTTGAGTTTAGCGACCCTCTTGCTCAGGAAGTCGGCGGAGCGCTGGTGGCGAGGCGCTTCGAGTACCTTGTTAGATACTGGTGTTGGGATCTCTTGGGATAGTTTTTGCGAGACCTTCCGGCAGGAGTATGTGTCCGAGTCTTATGTGAACGCCCGGGAGCGGAAGTTCGATCATCTGGAGCAGGGTGCGATGACTGTTCGGGAGTATGCTAGGAAGTTTTCTTCTCTGTTGGCATGCGTCCCCCATGTTTCTGGCCGGGAGAGGGCCAAGCGGACTCGATTTCTTGAGGGCTTGAATGAAGAGTTGTATCAGATGGTGCTGACCAGCAAACCCAAGAGCTATGCTGAAGCAGTTGACACTGTTATTGATATTGAGGAAGGTTTGCAGAGTCGTCGTGCTTGCAGACAGCAGGAGGTGCAGGTTAGTCGTCCTTCTATTCAGGGTAGCGCAGTCTTCTCAGTCCTCCCAGTCAGCCCATCAGCCCCAGCAGCAGCAGCAGGTGGCTCAGCAGAGCGTATGCTGAAGCAGTTGACACTGTATTGAGTATGTAGAAGGTTTGCAGAGTCGTCGTGCTTGCAGACAGCAGGAGGTGCAGGTTAGTCGTCCTTCTATTCAGGGAGCGCAGTCTTCTCAGTCCTCCCAGTCAGCCCATCAGCCCCAGCAGCAGCAGCAGGTGGCTCAGCAGTCTGGCCGTCAGAGGTTTCGACCCCGAGGTCAGCACTTCAAGAAGAATTCGGGTTCTCGCCCTTCTGGTTCAGGCAGTTCGAGTAGCAGTGGATCTCGGACTGAGTTTTTCGGCTTTTTTGGTGGAAAGCATCCTTCCACTCTGTGTGTAGGTGTGCAGGGTTCCTGCAAACTTTGTGGTCAGTACGGGAATTTTGCGAGAGTGTGTCCGTCAGCTGGATCACAGCAGACCGCGGCCCAGCCTCAGGGTCGTGGAGGTCAGTCTAGGGGTCGTTCCCCTCAGTTTCCGCAGCCCCGTTTGGGTGAGCCTCAGTTTAGGCCTTTTCAGCAGCCTGGTCCGTCGCGATTCAGACAGTCGTCTCAGCCTTTCTTCACAGGACCCCAGCATGCTCAGGTTAACGCCATCACTAGGGAGCAGGCCGAGGAGACAAAGAGTCGGGTGATCGCAGGTACTTGCCTTGTCTTTGACTTTCCTGCGCATGTGTTTTTTGACACCTGTGCATCGCATTCGTTTATTTCTGATTCGTTTGTTGTTGAGCATGGTCTGTGTACCATTTCGTTGCGCGATGCTGTTTCCGTGTCTACCCCTAGCGGTGTGAGCTTGTTCTCCCAGGAGGTTTTGTTGGATGGTGTGTTGCGGTTTGGTGAGAATGTCCTGTTAGCGAATTTGATCCGTTTGATGCTTTGGGATTTCGATTGCATAGTTGGGATGGATGTGCTGTCCAACTATAGGGCTTCCGTGGACTGCTTCCATGGGATTGTGCACTTAGGCCTTTATCTGGCGAGAAGTGGGACTTCTACGGCCAGGATTCTAGATCGAAGATCCCGTTGATCTCAGTGATGGAAATGTTCAGCTTGTTGTCTTTTGGGAATGCTGGCTTTATGATCTACGCTTTGGATGCGTCTTCTTCTTCCCGTGTTCATCTCAGTGACGTTCCCGTAGTGCGGCACTTTCCCGATGTGTTTCCGGAGGAGATTCCTGGTTTCCCTTCGAGGCGGGAGATTGACTTCAGCATAGAGCTGGTGCCTGGCACAGCTCCGATTTCGCGTGCCTCGTATCGTCTAGCGCCTGCGGAGTTGAGAGAACTCAAGGTTCAGTTAGATTATTTGCTGGAGAAAGGTTTTATTCGACCTAGTATGTCGCCATGGGGAGCGCCCATCTTGTTTGTGAAGAAGAAGGATGGCTCAATGTGGATGTGCATTGATTTTCGCCAGTTGAATAAAGCCACTGTGAAGAACAAGTACCCGTTGCCGAGAATCGATGATCTGTTTGATCAGTTGCAAGGTTCTGCGGTGTATTCAAAGATTGATCTTCATTCCGGGTACCATCAGCTGAGAGTGAGAGAACAAGATGTCGCGAAGACTGCTTTTAGTACCAGGTACGGGCTTTTCGAGTTTTTGGTTATGCCGTTTGGATTGACTAATGCCCCTGCAGTCTTTATGGATTTGATGAACTGAGTTTTCCGCGATTTTATTGATCAGTTTGTGATCGTGTTCATCGACGACATCTTAGTCTATTCGAAGACTCCTTTGGAGCACAAGGAGCATTTGCGTATTGTCCTTCAGACGCTTAGAGACCAGCAGTTGTATGCAAAGTTTTCCAAGTGCGAGTTCTAGTTGGATCGCGTCGTATTCTTGGGACATGTGATTTCAGCCGAGGGGATTTCGGTGGATCCTAGCAAGGTTGATGCCGTTCTGAACTGGGAGCGTCCTAGGAATGTTTCCGAGATTCGTAGTTTCTTGGGTCTGGATGGCTATTATCGTCGCTTCATTGAGGGATTCTCAAGTATAGCAAAGCCGATTACTCAATTGACTCAGAAGGACAAGCGTTTTGTTTGGACTGAGCTGTAACGCCCCAAAATCCATAGGACCACATTTATGCATTTTATTGATTTCATGGGCCAAATTGGCAATTTTATGTATTTGCTGATTTATTGATTTTAGAAAGTAAGATGCGCTGCGTCTGGTACCAGTAGATGACTCCAAAGAGCGATACACGAGATGGTTTTAAATCGATTGAAAAATATTTTTAAAGGAGGAAAAATGATTTCTTTTGAAAAAGGTTTGGTGTTTTACAATTAAAATGGTATGAAGGGAATTTTGCTAAATTTTATAAGTGTGTCATGCTTGATTTCACAAGTAGCATGCCACTAAATTAAAATGGTATGAAGGGAATTTTGCTAAATTTTATAAGTGTGTCATGCTTGATTTCACAAGTAGCATGCCACTAATCCCTTTCATATAAAAACCTGTTTTCAAAGTAAGATCTTTATCTTTTTGCAAAGAAAAATCTTGAGGTGTTCTTTAAAATATATCCAGAGAAGTTCGTGCGTTGTTTAAGGAGAAGAATTCTGCAGGAATCGGTTGTTGTCGCAAAGCTTTGTTAAAGGCAAGTAAAAGCTGATCCTTTGCTACACCATTTGAAGCATATATTGTTGCTTTTATGGATCTTCTTGCCTGTATGTTTTAAGTGTGTTGAAGTTTATGTTTAAAATGATTTTATACATGTTCAAAGGAAAGAAGATGGGTTCGGAAATGATGTTTTGATGTTTATGATGCTTCCAAAATATTTTCCAGAAAGTTTAAAATGTTTTAAAAGCACTGAGGATTCGAGTTTATTCCCAGAAAGATTATGAATGTTCTTCTTTCAGTAGTTGTAATATCGGAATTTGATAACTGTGTAATCGGTAGTTGCTAGTTGAATCATGATAAAGTATGGTTTGATAGGCAACGGCTGATAGCATAGTTGTTGTTTTGTTATTACATTTATCAAGTCAAATTTCAGCAGTTGCGTTGTTTTCGTTGTATTCAGCAGTTGCACTGTTCATATTCAGCAGTTGCATTCCATTGTTGTATTCAGTAGTTGTACTGTTTATAATCAGCTGTTGGTTGTTAGCATTTGCGTTGACCAACCTAATTTTATTGACATTTGGTTTCTTTTGCAAACGACATCGTTTTAGTTAGTATGTTCATTCCAAAGTCACGACTGGTTTCATTTAAGTTAGCGACTTTCCTTACGACTGATTCTTTCGCTAACGACGTCGTTTCTTTAAGTTATAAAATATCATCAGATAGTCATACGTCATCATATCCGTCACTTACTTCAACGACATCGTTTCATTTAATACGTTGTTTTAGTAAAAGATCTTGCAGCTGGTTCCTGTTCATTCCAGCTGGTTTCTTTTAGCGATGTTTGCGAAAAGTAGAAATCTGTTTTGTTTCATAAGTACTGTTCCATTTTCTTAATACTGGTTCCTGTCTTGCGACTGGTTCCTATTCCTTATGACTGGTTTCTCTTGCGACTGGTCTCATTTTAATGTTATATTTCCTAAAAGTTGAACTCAATACTCAGTAAAGTTTTGAAAATGGAAGCGAGAGTTTTAAATGAGGGAACCCGATGATGTTTAAAAAAAGTTTTACGAAAGGATGTTAATGGAACAAATTTTATTTTAAGATTGTGGCATAGATAGTTGACGGTAACCAAGGAGAAGGGTGAGCAGTTGTCTAGATGTCGACTGTGAGGAATCAGATTTCTAATTTGGTGATTAATCGGAATTTGGGATTAAATTAGTCACGGGAATTAAGAATTTCGAATTTTTGGTGAAATCTGTCAACAGCAAGCTACTGTAGCGAAGTCAACGCGGGTCAACGTTACTGTAGCTCAAGTCTGGTGAATTTTGAATCAGTAGAGATGACATAAGCGTGACGCATTGTTATCTGCTGGCAGTAGTTGCACTTAGAATGGTTGTTGCTGGCAGCAGGCGCGCAAATAAGAGAATGATGTGAAGCGACGTCGTTTGAATAAGTTGAAACGCTTCGTTTTGAGTGTTGCGATTGGGTGACCAGCTGTTGGCAGCAATGCTTACGTAACCATTACGATGTCGTTTGGATTAGTTAATGCGTCGTCGTTTTGATTGATTAGCGCGACCAGTCGATGTATTGTTTTAAGAGATGTCTGTTACCAGCTTTTGGCCTCTTCGCAAGGGATATATGTCGATAGCTGGTGGAGCTCTGCGACGTCGTTTGAGTTAGTTGGAACGGTGTCCTTTTGATGTTTTCCTTTGAGAATGTATCGACTGGTGGTTTCTGCTGGTTCTATCAAAAGAAGAAATGGTATCTGCTGTAAGATATCTACTGTTCACGTCGACTGAATATATGTCGATAGCTGGTGGAGCTCTGCGACGTCGTTTGAGTTAGTTGGAACGGTGTCCTTTTGATGTTTTCCTTTGAGAATGTATCGACTGGTGGTTTCTGCTGGTTCTATCAAAAGAAAGAAATGGTATCTGCTGTAAGATATCTACTGTTCACGTCGACTGAATATTTTTGTGATCAGCAGCAGTTGGATTCGAGATATATATATATATAGAAGTGTGGATCGATACTTAGAATTATTTCGAACCTGATATTTCTTATCTCTTTTCCCAAACCCTCGATTAGCTACTATTCACCGTAATTTTCCATCGCCGATTCCCGTCGCTTCCAACCTTTGTTTTTAAAGATCTTGGTGGCGCTGAACTCCCCTAGCTTATCTTTGTCGTTGGATACCTATTTTAGACTTTGAATTAACGCTGGATTGGAGGAGTGGAGCTGCTAGCGTTCGAAGTTTTTGGAGAAAGCTGCGCCGTGCGTTCCTCTTGCTAGCGTGAGCTTTTCTTGTCGATTTGAGCTTTGTTCTTGTCGTTGGTACCTGCGTGGATGCTTAGAACTTGAGATTAGTTCTGGCCGTAGGTATTTGAGGGAATATGTTTAGATTTGAGCTAAGATGTTGGCTACCTTGCACAGATTTCAGTTCCCAGGATTTTGGTTGAGCTTTGACGTGAAGTTTTCAAGGGCCGTAGACTTGATTTAGTTGCTGGCCGTTGTATGTGAAACCGGTTAAGATATATTGAAGCTGTGAAGGTACGATTGAGCAGCCCTTAGCAGCTTTGAGCATGAACATGACTATATTTCAGTGTTGTGAAATCTGTGGAATTGCCGATAGGTGTTTACGTGAATCAGTTGCTGAATTGCTTGAGTTATGCTTACTGCTTTCATGTAATATGCCTTGTATGCATTATGCATTGATATTGATTGGCATACACGCATACATATTGAGCCTTGACAGATTGATTTGATGACCTGATTGGGTGCCACGTTGTGACTGGCCGACTGTTGAGTCGTGCCCGAAAAGTCCAACGCTATCGTCGGAGTGGTGACTACCGGATTCGAGTGTCTACCACTGAGATGTGATGGGCTAACGGGCCCCGATGATCACTGACCGATGATTTCCACCGGCTGATTGGCTGTGTGTGGTATTGAGGCTTGATTTGATTTCGAAAATTTTTTTATCCCTGATTTTAGCTTCCGTGTTTATGCGTTTATTATGTGTTAATTGTGAGTAATTAGCACGGTGCCTGACATTTTTGGTATCAGAGCTTAAACTGGGATAAGCTCGATTTCTTTTGATCACACTCGAGTCTAGGCACAGAGTTTTGATTTGATTGTTGATTGACTTTGTGGCTTATGTGATTATTATCTGCCTTGATGTTTATCTGTTGTTAGCCTTACCTATAGACTTGTGTAGATGCCGCCTAGAAGGGGTAGATCTAGGCGTTCCGAGGGGTCTAGGGCTCCAGACAGTGACGAGGATGTTCAACAGGTAGATGATGTGACCCGACGGTTGGGCGGGATGGAATTATTTTTAGCTCGATTTCAGCGTATGAACCCTCCGACGTTTGCTGCTACTGAGGGAGGTGCGAGAGCTGAGGCATGGCTTGTATAGATGGAGGAGCTATTCGATACCTTGGAGTATGCTCCGGAAAAGAGACTGAAGTTAGCAGTGCTGTAGTTGCGGGATGATGCGCAGCGCTGGTGGAGGGGTACTTCTAGGATGCTTCGTGATAGTGGAGCAGTGATCACCTGGGAGAGTTTTTGCGAGGCGTTCCGTCAGGAATATACCCCGGAGTCTTACTTCGCCAGCCGAGAGCGAGAGTTTGACAACCTCAAGCAGGGTAATATGCGAGTGTCCGAGTATGCGAGGCAGTTTTCTGCGCTTTTGGTGTACATGCCGCATGTAGCGAACCAAGACCGGACGAAGAGGAACAAATTCTTGAAGGGCTTGAGACCTGACCTTTATCGGATGGTGTTGTCTGGGTCCCCGGCGACTTTCATGGAAGCTGTGAACAATACGGTTGATATTGAGGAGAGTTTGATGGATCCCGAGGCTCCGATGCATCAGACGATTGGACGTGCTCCTCAGCCAGCGTCGGCAGTGTCGCAGTCGTATCAGTCTCCTCAAGGGTCACAACAGTCGAGTCGCCAGTAGTTTCGACCTCGAGGGAAGCAATTCAAGAAGAAGGGCCATTCGAGTTCCTCTGGTTCCGTGAGTTCGAGTTCTGGCAGTGGTTCTGGCGGCGAATTTTATCAGCCTCATGAACCATCTAGGTTTGGAGGACCTTCCCGACCTCAGTTTCAGATTCTCCAGCAGGCTCAGGCGAATGCTTTGAACAGAGAGCAGGCTGAGGAGACGCCTGGCATGGTGATTGGAGGTACATGCTTTATATTTGATTATCCTGCAAAATTTCTTTTTGACACTGGTGCATCACATTCTTTCATATCTGAGTTGTTTGTGTTTGAGCATGGGTTGATTTCATCCCCATTGTGTGATGTTCTGTCTGTATCTACTCCTGCTGGTGTGAGTCTTTGGTCCAGAGAAGTAGTGATTGATTGTCTGATTAGATTTGATGAGTATGTTTTGGTCTCCAATCTGATTGTTTTGGGGATTAGAGATTTTGATTGTATCTTGGGGATGGATGTGTTAGCTAGCAATAAGGCTACAGTTGATTGCTTCCATGGTGTCGTGAGATTTCGCCCTGATTCGGGTGAGAAGTGGGATTTCTACGGTGCAGATTCGCGTCCGAAGATTCCGCTAATAGCAGCGATTAGAGTTGAATGATATTCCTGTCGTCCGAGAGTTTCCTGACGTGTTTCCAGATGAGATACCTGGATTCCCTCCTAGGCGTGAGATCGACTTTAGTATCGAGTTGGTGCCAGGTACCGCCCCGATTTCTAGGGCTCCGTATCGGTTGGCGCCAGCAGATTTGAGAGAGCTGAAGGATCAGTTGAGAGATCTCTTGGAGAAGGGTTTCATTAGGCCGAGTATGTTGCCTTGGGGAGCTCCGATTCTTTCGTAAAGAAACAGTGAAGAACAAGTATCCGTTGCCGAGGATTGATGACTTGTTCGACCAGTTGCAGGGATCGGTCGTGTACTCGAAGATTGATTTGCGCTCTGGTTATCACCAGTTGCGGATTAGAGACGCTGACGTGGAGAAAACAGCTTTTTGGACTAGATATGGGCACTACGAGTTTCTTTTCATGCCGTTTGGATTGAAAAATGCCCCAGCTGTGTTTATGGATTTGATGAATCACGTCTTCAGCGAGTATATTGATCGGTTCGTAATCGTCTTTATTGATGACATCCTGATTTTTTCGAGGAGCTTGAGAGAGCATAAGGAGCATCTTAGACCGGTATTGCAGAGATTGAGAGAATCGCAGCTCTATGCCAAGTTCAGCAAGTGCGAATTTTGGCTGGACAGAATTATCTTTTTGGGTCATGTGATTTCAGCACAAGGAATTTTGGTAGATCCTAGCAAGGTCGAAGCAGTTCTTAACTGGGAGAGACCTAGGAATGTTTCTGAAATCCGTAGTTTCTTGGGTTTGGCTGGCTATTATAGGCGTTTTATAGAGAAGTTTTCTTAGATAGCCAGGCCTATGACACAGTTGACTCAGAAGGATAAGATATTTGTGTGGACTGATGAGTGCGAGTACAGTTTTCAGACGTTGAAGGAGAAGTTGACTACTGCTCCTGTGTTGGCTCTACCGTCTGGATCCGGAGGATTCGTGGTGTGCTCCGATGCTTCTCTCAATGGTTTAGGATGTGTGCTAATGCATAATGGGTACGTGATTGCCTATGCGTCTCGACAGTTGAAGCCCCACGAGACGAGGTACCCTGTTCACGATTTGGAGTTAGCTGCGATAGTGTTTGCCTTGAAGATTTGGCGACATTATCTGTATGGTGAATAATTTGTGGTGTACACCGACCACAAGAGCCTGAAATATATCTTCACGCAGTCTGATTTGAACATGAGGCAGCGACGATGGATGGAATTGCTCAAGGACTTTAACTGTGAGATTCAGTATCAGCCTGGGCGGATGAACTCAGTTGCCGACGCATTGAGTAGGAAGACCCAGCCTGCAATGCTTTCGTTTTTGAGTGCTTTGAGAGTCTATGAGCAGTTGAGTACTTCTGGTTGGAGATTTCAGCAGAGCGATCAGTACTTTGTGGTTTCTACGATGCAGGTTGAACCACAACTTTTACAGGACATCAGGGAGGCGCAGAGGACTGATCCCTATATCCACGAGCTGAGGATTAAGGCCCAGAATGGTCAGTCTAATGACTTCTCTATTTCTTCGGATGGTTGTTTGAGATTCCGAGGGAGATTAGTGGTTCCAAACCTGATTGATTTGAAGGAGGCCATCATGAATGAAGCACATTTTAGTCGGTACAGTGTGCATCCAGGTGAAAGGAAGATGTATCATGCCTTGAAGTCTCACTATTGGTGGGCAGGTATGAAGAGCGACATCTCTGGTTTTGTTGCTCGATGTTTTTTTTGTACATCGACCATGTGGTTAGATTGCATGGAGTTCTGGTTTCGATAGTGTCCGACAGAGATCCGAGGTTCACTTCTCGATTTTGGAAGGGTTTGCAAGCAGCTATGGGTTCGAGATTGGCTATGAGTATGGCCTATCACCCTCAGACAGACGGACAGTCTGAGCGGACTATCCAGACTTTAGAGGATATGCTGCATGCAATTGTGATGGATTTCAGCGGTGACTGGCAGGATTCGCTATCCTTGGTTGAGTTTTCGTATAATAACAGCTACCAGGTGACTATCGGAATGGCTCCGTTTGAGGCATTGTATGGTCGAAAGTGCAGATCCCCGATTTTTTGGGAAGAAGTTGGAGAGAGACAGCTTTCTACACCGGAGTTGTTCAGCACATGAAGGATCAGATTGACTTGATTCGGAGTAGAATGAAAGCTGCTCAAGACCGTTTCTCGAGCTACGCGAACAGAAGGCGCAGACCTTTGGAGTTTGAGGTTGGCGACCGTGTGTTTCTCAAGATTTCTCCTTTCAAGAGCGTGATGCGCTTCAGATTTAAAGGCAAGTTGGCTCCTAGATTCGTTGGTCCTTTTGAGATTGTTGAGCGGATTGGTCAGTTGGCTTATAGATTGAGGCTGCCCGAGGAGTTAGCGGCGATGCATGATGTCTTTCATGTGTCAATGTTGAGAAAATATGAGCCAGATCCTTCCCATGTTTTGACAACCGACGAAGTTGAGCTGGATTCTGCCTTGAGTTATGTTGAATATCCAGTGCAGATTCTGGATAGGAAGGAGAAGCAGCTGAGAAACAAGATAATTCCGTTGGTGATAGTCCAATGGAGCAAGCATGGCCGAGAAGAAGCTACCTGGGAAGTTGAGGAGAAGATGAGACAAGACTGGCCTCATCTATTTGAGCACTGATTGTGCAGAATTTCCAGGTAAATTTCTGGTTTTGCTTCGAATTTGAGTAGATGTTTGTGTCGATTTGAATGTTTGATTGTTTCTGCCTTGGTTTGTCTTTGATTTCGAGGACGAAATCTCTTAAGGTGGGGAGAATGTGAGGAATCAGATTTCTAATTTGGTGATTAATCGGAATTTGGGATTAAATTAGTCATGGGAATTAAGAATTTCGAATTTTTGGTGAAATCTTTCAACAGCAAGCTACTGTAGCGAAGTCAACGCGGGTCAACGTTACTGTAGCTCAAGTCTGGTGAATTTTGAATCAGTAGAGATGATGTAAGCGTGACGCATTGTTATCTGCTGGCAGTAGTTGCACTTAGAATGGTTGCTGCTGGCAGCAGGCGCGCAAATAAGAGAATGATGTGAAGCGACGTCGTTTGAATAAGTTGAAACGCTGCGTTTTGAGTGTTGCGACTGGGTGACCAGCTGTTGGCAGCAATGCTTACGTAACCATTACGATGTCGTTTGGATTAGTTAATGCGTCGTCGTTTTGATTGATTAGCGCGACCAGTCGATGTATTGTTTTAAGAGATGTCTGTTACCAGCTTTTGGCCTCTTCGCAAGGGATATCTGTCGACAGCTGGTGGAGCTCTGCGACGTCGTTTGAGTTAGTTGGAACGGTGTCGTTTTGATGTTTTCCTTTGAGAATGTATCGACTGGTGGTTGCTGCTGGTTCTATCGAAAGAAAGAAATGGTATCTTCTGTAAGATATCTACTGTTCACGTCGACTGAATATTTTTGTGATCAGCAGCAGTTGGATTCGAGATATATATATATAAGTGTTGATCGATACTTAGAATTATTTCGAACCTGATATTTCTTATCTCTTTTCCCAAACCTCTATTAGCTACTGTTCACCGTGACTTCTATTCCGTCGATTACCACCGTTCTCCGCCGATGATTTGAGCGATTTTGGTGGCGCTGGAATCTTGGGACTTCCTCTTTCGATTGTTACCCATTTGAAGCTGTGGAACGACCTTGGAGAAGATTACGAAGTTGCTGTGTTCTTCGAGTTTTGAGACCCGATAGTTCTTCCGTTAGTTCCAGCTGTTGGGTAAGGTATTCCTACCATTCTAAGCTTAGTATTAGCTGATAATACTTTGTTAGGAGTAGAACCGGAGTTAGGTTCTTGACAGTAGGAATTGTTAGAGTAGATGCCCAACTAGCCAACTTGTGGCGTGTGGGTTTATAGACTCTTGTATGAAACAATCTCTATATATATGATATTCGCATTCTTTTATATGGCGTTCTTTACTTTCATTATGTGTGTAATGATTTACAATTGCGTTGAGTAAAGACCTAGAATGCACTAACGCGTATGTTAGATGTGATAGTGGGTATGAGAATTGCTGATAGGTGTTTACGTGAATCATTTGCTGAATTGCTTGAGTTATGCTTACTGCTTTCATGTAATATGCCTTGTATGCATTATGCATTGATATTGATTGGCATACACGCATACATATTGAGCCTTGACAGATTGATTTGATGACCTGATTGGGTGCCACGTTGTGACTGGCCAATCGTTGAGTCGTGCCCGAAAAGTCCAACGCTATCATCGGAGTGGTGACTACCGGATTCGAGTGTCTACCACCAAGCTGTGATGGGCTGACGGGCCCCAATGATCACGGACCGATGATTTCCACCGGCTGATTGGCCATGCGTGGTATAGAGGCTTGATTTGATTTTCCAGTTGATAGACTGGTCTAGCTATCCGATTCTTTGATAGCCCTCATGCATTCATAGCATTGATTTATGGCATGTTTCATTTAGCTGTTTAGATAGCTCTTCGTACTAAGGCTTGACCTCGTATTCTGTTTTCCTGCTTTTGTGTTTTGGGTCTGCGTTACCCATTTGCAGGATCTTCAGGTAGCCAGGCTGGACAGAGTGGAGGTTCAGCTGGTCGATCCCCTTTCCCATGAGTCCCAGTTATATTTATGATATGTATTGAACCGGGGGATGCCCCGTGTTTCTATGTATTGGGGATTTATTTTAGACTTGAGATTTATTGTTGCCTGGTTTGTATAAGTTTGAGTTAACTTAAATTTTGACTATCGATATTTTGGATGTATGTTTTTACGTTCAGGCCCAAATGATTTCGAAAAATTTTTAAGCCCTGATTTTAGCTTCCGTGTTTATGCGTTTATTACGTGTTAATTGTGAGTAATTAGCACGGGGCCTGACATCGACTGCCCTTTCATATGAGCTATATGCTAAAACTGATATCGGAAGTCATTTTGATCAAAGTGCAACACGGACCATGAGGAGCTTATATGCCATAATCTAAAGAAAAGAAATTGATGTTAAGAGCTAGTCTATTATCCCTGTCTCTAAGATTACGAAAGAATTGTTTATGAAATGTCTATGTATGTTCAGATGTCTGCCTGCGTTTTATGGAATCGTTATTATTCAGGTTTTACTTGCTGAGCCTTTAGGCTCACTAGATTTTAAAATTGTGCAGGTGCGACAGCTGGAGAACGAACAGAAGGTGAAAATTGAAATACAGCTTCTGGGTGTTGTTGTGTTTATCCAATGCCTACGTTTTTTCGTGTCTCAGTTGTATTGTTTTAAGTTAATGTACTGTATTAGATCAGTTGCAACGGTTGTATATTTACATAGAATAGCAGCTGTTGTAAATCGCAATTGCAAAGTTATATAATATACTCTGTTTTTCCGCAAACAAGTTTCAGCAGTTGGCGCACAATTAAGTGTTTGATAGTTTTGTCTTTGAGTTTCTATTTCTTTTGAAGGTTATTTTTGAGTACCTCCAAATGTCTGATTTAGATAGGCCAAGGTGCGCTATCTACATGTTGAGGGAAGATGCGATGATTTGGTGGGAAGGAGCCAAATTGTCTGTGGATCTACTGAACTTAACTTGGGCAGATTTTAAGCAAGTGTTCTTTGAACAATACTTTCCAGCTGGTAAAAGGTCTGAGTTGAAAAGGGATTTCTTGACCCTTAAACAAGGAAGTTCAGCTGTGCAAGAATATGCACGTATATTTGAACGAGGGTGCTACTTTGTGCCATTGATTGGAAGAGATCCAGAGGAGATATTGAATCATTTCATTGAAGGATTGAAGCCTATGTTCAAAATGAATGTTAGACTATCCGTGCCAAGGACTTATAGAGAAGCAGTGGATAGAGCCATGCAAGTTGAAAGGGATTGGAAGGATCTCGATGAGGAAAGGCAGCAAAAGAGGCAAGCCTTTCAGCAGAAAGACCAGAGGCCATTCAAGAAACAGAACAAGAACCAGCAGAGGCCTCAGGAGCAAAAGCCTCTACAGATTCAACCTATAAGCTTTGTTCCTGCTGGTAATAATAGAACAGAATGTCCCAAGTGTCATAAGAATCATCTGGGGCAATGCAGACTTGGACAAAATGTCTGCTATAAATGTGGAATGCCTGGAAATATTTTGAAAAATTGTCCAAAGCTCAAGAAACTGGTGACCAGCAGAGCTTTTGTTATGACAGCTGAACAAGCTCCTCCAGACTCGACAGTAGTCACAGGTGAAATTTTGATAGCTGGATTCCCTTCTCTAGCTTTGATAGATTCAGGAGCTACGCATTCATTTATTGCTGCTGAGTTTGTTAAGAAACTGCCTATCCAGCCGAAGCAAGTAATGATAGGTTATTGTGTGTCGGTACCATCAGGGGAGAAGTTGGTGTCGCACGAACTGTTTAGAAGTTTAGAACTCAAACTTCAAGTACATAAGATTACTGCTGATTTAATCGTATTACCGATGCCAGAATTTGATATGATTTTGGGAATAGATTGGCTAACTAAGTATGGGGTAGTAATTGACTTTAAGCTACGAACAGTCGAGATTAACCCATCGATAGGAAAGTCATTCCAGTTTTTAGCCAAACATATTGATAAAGTTCCTCGAGTTATATCATCTTTAGTAGCGACTGATAGACCCAACCTGTCAACTGTAGAAGTAGCAAATGAATTCCCTGAGGTTTTTCCAGAAGATATCCAGGGATTACCACCGGACAGGGAGTTAGAATTTTCAATTGATCTAATTCCAAGAGCTGCTCCAATATCTAGACCACCATTGTTAGAGTAGATGCCCAACTAGCCAACTTGTGGCGTGTGGGTTTATAGACTCTTGTATATGACAGTCTTTATATATGATATTCGCATCTGTTTATGGCATTCTTTATCTTCATTATGTTTATATAATGTTAACAATTGTGTTGGATAAAGACCTAGAATGCACCAAAGTGTATGTTAGATGTGATAGTGGGTATGAAGGCTATCATGAAACACATCTAATAGTCACTGTGTATTCTGAAATAGTTCCTAGTCGATTGGGCCGTCAAAATGAGGATAAGGCCGCCCGAGCTTCATACTAGTATCTGTGATGTGAAGTACCGTGTTTCATTGGTAGGGAACATTGTGATGTCCTGAGCATGCAGATAGATAGTGACCTGGTGATCTATCGAACTACCCTCGTTCGAACTTTCCAAGTGGTTACCATTTGTCGAGTGGAAAAGTCCGAGGTCTTGGTTGTACTGATTAGTCCTCACGACTCGAAACGTCATTGAGACTCTACATGATAGGCGTCTCACTTTGACCCATTTGCCGACTCACTTGGGGTCATTAGGCGGCGGGATTGGGTGAGGTCCCGATGCATGTAGGAGTCGATGCTTCGTTGTCGAGGATTCACCGCTCGCTTACATGCGTGGATATCCTATGCTATCTGAGGGGATAATAGTGTATAAATCTCTGGCCAGAGTACTAGAAGTGTTTTAGGTAAATGGGTTTACCTAGTTACACTCGCGATGTCACTATTCGATCTCCAAGATGTATGCATTAACGACTCTCGATTTACCAATGGTCGTTGATCTGATCGGGATATATGGATTGAAAGGACCGTACTGTACGCTAACCACGACCAACTGGTTCTTGCAGGCACTATCAGTGATACCTAGGGGATCATGGGGCGATGTTGCTGGACGCTTTACCATGATCCGTTGGGCAAGTCCGAAATTGTGATTTCGGAGCCACAATGGTTGTGGGCCCACGGCTAGCTGTATCCCTGAACCATTGAGGGTCACACAAGTACTGGATTCAAGATTCCCGCACGAAAACTGAGCTCAATGTGTTGAGCATAGGAGGAGGATTTTTGGAAGTACGACTTCCTAAAAGTCAACAGGGGTCAAATCGTGATTTCCTGCTGTTGAGGGGCAAAACGGTCATTTTGGACTAGGTATCTGAAAAATCGTTTTTTGCATCATAATATTCAATTTTGAAAACTGAGTCGATCGGTCCGATCTGATTTACGATCGGAGTTATGATGAAACCATGGTGATTTAAATGAACCGAATGTTCATATAGGACTTGGGCCTGACCCAAGTCCAATGGGCCGGTTCAAGCCCATCTACCAACCTAATTAATAAAGGTGATTAGGGCTTAATACAACACACCTAAACCTAGCTCTCCAAACCGCCGCCCCCTCCTCTCCCTCATATCGCCGCCGCCGGCCACCACCATCGCCGCCGCCGCCGCCCCTCGCCGGAATTTGTTCCGGCCAACATTTCGAGGAGTTTTCATCCATGCTGATCTCGTCAGGCCTTCTAGTGCAGGCTGACGAAGGAACCTTGCTTCCGGTCGTGGACTTGATTAGACGTAATCTACCGCCGCCTACCGTGAAGAGCCAGTCTTCCTATGATTCTGGTTGGAGCCAGGCGCCTAGACGCCAGCAAGGTAACACCCCGAAAATCATCCTATGAATGGTTTATAGTATTGATTTTATTGTATTGAACGTATCCCGGTGCTTATATTTTAAACTTCCGCTGCGCCACCGGGAGACGGGATCCGGATCCACCACCGTTTCCCAACAGTTGTATCAGAGCCAAGGCTCGGATCCTTCAATACATTGTGCCTTATTGCATCAGATCTCGAGTTTTAAAATCAAAACAAAAAAAAATTCTTTCGATCGGCCGGTCGACGCAACGCGCGATGGCCCATCGCACGCGCAATAGCGCGCGCGACACCATGCCAGCAGCCGCGCGCACTTCGTTGCGCGCTGGCCGCGCAAGGCGGCCGACCGGTGGCTGCTTCCTTCGCGCATGGTTGCGCGATGGATTGGCGCAGCATGCGCCGTCTGTGCGCCATGCTTGGCGCGGCGCTGCCGCGCACGTCGCGGCAAGTTTGCTGCCGATTGCCGCACTCTATGTGGTGGTGGCAGCCGCCGCCGTGCGGCCGCCGGCCCGCGATGTTTTCGGC
>KV017486.1:155562-167116 GCA_001598015.1 Dorcoceras hygrometricum | reverse complement strand
TGGATATACAAGAGGAAACTTGGGCCTGATGGTAAGGTAATGACCTAGAAGGCACGACTGGTCGCGAAAGGTTACACTCAAAGGCAAGGTGTTGACTATGATGAAACCTTCTCACCAGTCGCAATGTTCAAGTCAATTAGAATCTTACTAGTCATAGCCGCATGGTACGACTATGAGATATGGCAAATGGATGTGAAAACTGCCATCCTTAATGGAAACATTAAGGAAGAGATCTACATGACGTAGCCTGAGGGTTTCACATCTGTTGGAAGTGAGCATAAGGTATGCAAGCTTCAGAGATCGATCTACGGTCTCAAACAAGCATCGAGGAGTTGGAACCTGAGATTCGATGAAACAATTAAGGAATTCGGTTTCATCAAGAATCCCGAGGAGCCATGTGTATATAAGAAGGTAGTTAAAAGCGCTGTGACATTCCTCGTACTTTATGTTGATGACATTCTACTCATTGGGAATGATGTAGGAATGCTGCAATCAACTAAATTCTGGTTGTCTAGTAGATTTTCGATGAAGGACATGGGTGAAGCATCCTATATTCTTGGAATACAGATCTATCGGGATAGATCTAAACGGATGCTCAGACTCACCCAAGTCACCTACATCGATACCATACTTAAGAGGTTCTCTATGGAAGAGTCCAAGAGAGGACACCTACCTATGTGCCACGGGGTCACTCTATCTAAGTCTATGTGTCCGAAGACTGATGAGGAGATAGAGAGTATGACACGTGTGCCATATGCCTCGGCAATAGGTAGTATTATGTATGGCATGATCTCCACTAGACCGGATGTCGCATATGCTCTGAGTGTCACGAGCCGCTACCAGGCCAACCCCGGCCAATTGCATTGGAAGACTGTGAAGAATATTCTTAAGTACTTACGAAGGACTAAGAATATGTTCATGGTCTATGGGGGTGGTGAACTGAAACTGGAAGGCTATACTGATTCTAGCTTCCAGTGTGACGTGGATGATTCGAAGTCAACCTCTGGATTTGTATTCATTCTCAATGGTGGTGCTGTCTCTTGGAAGAGTTCCAAGCAAGACACCATCGCGGATTCAACCACTGAGGCTGAGTACATCGCAGCATCAGCTGCTGCTAAGGAGGCGGTTTGGATAAGGAATTTCGTCCAAGAGTTGGGCATCATTCCTAATGGAGTTGGTCCAGTCCCGGTGTACTGCGACAACACGGGTGCCGTTGCGCAAGCAAAGGAGCCTAGGTCTCACCAAAGATCCAAACATATACTGAGAAATACCACATAATCCGGGATATTGTGGCTAGAGGTGACATAGAAGTTGAGAGAGTCGCCTCTGCGGACAACGTTGCTGATCCACTTACGAAGCCCTTGCCAGGACCGTTGTTTGAAAAACATCACGAAACAATGGGACTGCGTCTGATGAGTAGTTGGCTTTAGGGCAAGTGGGAGATTGTTAGAGTAGATGCCCAACTAGCCAACTTGTAGCGTTGGGTTTATAGACTCTTGTATATGACAGTCTTTATATATGATATTCGCATCTGTTTATGGCATTCTTTATCTTCATTATGTTTATATAATGTTAACAATTGTGTTGGATAAAGACCTAGAATGCACCAAAGTGTATGTTAGATGTGATAGTGGGTATGACGGCTATCATGAAACACATCTAATAGTCACTGTGTATTCTGAATTAGTTCCTAGTCGATTGGGCCGTCAAAATGAGGATAAGGCCGCCCGAGCTTGAGACTAGTATCTGCGATGCGAAGTACCGTGTTTCATTGGTAGGGAACATTGTGATGTTCTGAGCATGCAGATAGATAGTGACCTGGTGATCTATCGAACTACCCTCGTTCGGACTTTCCAAGTGGTTACCATTTGTCGAGTGGAAAAGTCCGAGGTCTTGGTTGTACTGATTAGTCCTCACGACTCGAAACGTCATTGAGACTCTACATGATAGGCGTCTCACTTTGAACCGTTTGCCGACTCACTTGTGGTCATTAAGCGGCGGGATTGGGTGAGGTCCCGATGCATGTAGGAGTCGATGCTTCGTTGTCGAGGATTCACCGCTCGCTTACATGCGTGGATATCCTATGCTATCTGAGGGGATAATAGTGTATAAATCTCTGGCCAGAGTACTAGAAGTGTTTTAGGTAAATGGGTTTACCTAGTTACACTCGTGATGTCACTATTTGATCTCCAAGATGTATGCATATCTATTGGATCTCTAACGACTCTCGATTTACCAATGGTCGTTGATCTGATCGGGATATATGGATTGAAAGGACCATACTGTACGCTAACCACGACCAACTGGTTCTTGCAGGCACTATCAGTGATACCTAGGGGATCATGGAGCGATGTTGCTGGACGCTTTACCATGATCCGTTGGGCAAGTCCGAAATTGTGATTTCTGAGCCACAATGGTTGTGGGCCCACGACTAGCTGTATCCCTGAACCATTGAGGGTCACACAAGTACTGGATTCAAGATTCTCGCACGGAAACTGAGCTCAATGTGTTGAGCATAGGAGGAGGATTTTTGGAAGTACGACTTCCTAAAAGTCAACAGGGGTCAAATCGTGATTTCCCGCTGTTGAGGGGCAAAACGGTCATTTTGGACTAGGTATCTGAAAAATCGTTTTTCGCATCACAATATTCAGTTTTGGAAATTGAGTCGGTCGGTCCGATCTGATCGACGATCGGAGTTATGATGAAACCGTGGTGATTTAAATGAACCGAATGTTCATATAGGACTTGGGCCTGACCCAAGTCCAATGGGCCGATTCAAGCCCATATACCAACCATTTTGGACTAGGTATCTGAAAAATCGTTTTTCGCATCACAATATTCAGTTTTGGAAATTGAGTCGGTCGGTCCGATCTGATCGACGATCGGAGTTATGATGAAACCGTGGTGATTTAAATGAACCGAATGTTCATATAGGACTTGGGCCTGACCCAAGTCCAATGGGCCGATTCAAGCCCATATACCAACCTAATTAATAAAGGTGATTAGGACTTAATACAACACACACAACACCTAAACCTAGCTCTCCAAACCGCCGCCCCCTCCTCTCCCTCATATCGCCGCCGCCGGCCACCACCATCGCCGCCGCCGCCGCCCCTCGCCGGAATTTGTTCCGGCCAACTTTTCGAGGAGTTTTCGTCCGTGCTGATCTCGTCAGGCCTTCTAGTGCAGGCTGACGAAGGAACCTTGCTTCCGGTCGTGGACTTGATTAGACGTAATTTACCGCCGCCTACCGTGAAGAGCCAGTCTCCCTATGATTCTGGTTGGAGCCAGGCGCCTAGACGCCAGCAAGGTAACACCCCAAAAATCATCCTATGAATGGTTTATAGTATTGATTTTATTGTATTGAACGTATCCCGGCGCTTATATTTTAAACTTCCGCTGCGCCGCCGGGAGACGGGATCCGGATCCGCCACCGTTTCCCAACAACCATATCGATTAGCTCCATCATAAATGAAAGAATTGAAAGAACAAATACAAGATCTGTTGGAAAAGGGGTTTATAAGACCAAGTACTTCCCCTTGGGGAGCCCCTGTTTTATTTGTTAAGAAGAAGGATGGGATTATGAGGTTATGCATAGATTATCGAGAGTTAAATAAATTGACAATTAAGAATAAGTATCCATTACCTAGGATAGAAGATCTGTTCGACCAGTTGAGAGGGTCAGTAGTATTTTCTAAGATCGACTTGAGGTCTGGATACCATCAATTAAAGATTAAGGCAACCGATGTTTACAAAACAGCCTTTAGAACTAGGTATGGCCATTATGAATTTTTGGTTATACCTTTTGGACTTACGAATGCTCCATCAGCTTTTATAGATTTAATGAATAGGGTCTTTCAACCATTTCTGGACCAGTTTGTAGTTGTATTCATTGATGAAATCTTAGTGTATTCTAAGACCAGAAGGGAGCACGTCCAACGTTTAAGAATCGTACTCCAGATTTTGAAAGATAAGCAGTTGTTTGCTAAATTTAGAAAATGTGATTTCTGGATGGAGAAAGTATCATTCTTAGGCCATATAATTTCTAAGGATGGAATAGAAGTTGACCCAGCCAAGGTAGAAGCTGTTCGCGACTGGCCAGCACCAAAGAACGTTGCAGAGATAAGGAGTTTCTTGGGTTTAGCTGGATATTATAGGCGATTTATCCAAGGATTTTCTAAGATTGCTGTTCATTTGACTACGTTAACAAGAAAGCAGGTGAAATATAACTGGACAGTTGAATGTCAAAACAGTTTTGACAAATTGAAACAAGCATTGATTGAAGCACCTGTGTTAACAATGCCAACTGATGAAGGAAAATTTGTAATTTATACGGATGCTTATAAGTTGGGACTAGGAGCTGTGTTGATGCAGGATCGTAAAGTCATATCATACGCATCTAGACAGCTGAAGGATTACGAGAAGAATTACCCAACGCATGACTTAGAACTGGCAGCTGTTGTCTCTGCCCTTAAGATATGGAGGCATTACCTATACGGGGAGAATTGGGAGATATTTACAGATCACAAAAGTTTGAAATACTTCTTTACCCAGAAAGAATTGAATATGAGGCAGAGGCGATGGTTGGAACTGGTTAAAGATTACGATTGTACTATCAGTTATCACCCAGGAAAAGCAAATGTGGTAGCTGATGCTCTAAGCAGTAAATCAGCAGGACTAGCGCAACTAACTGTTCAAGAATAATTGGCGACTGATATTGAAAGGTTTGGACTCGAGATAGTGTCCAGCAGCAGCAGTAATATGATTTTAGCAGACCTCTCAGTAAGATCAAAATTGTTAAATCAAATTCGAGAAGGTCATCTGCAAGATGAACAACTGAAGAAATGGGTCAAACAAGATAGAGAAAGAGGCAGCAGTCTCTATTTTTCAGAAGATGGAATTGTTAGGTATTTGGGCAGAATCTGGGTACCTCAAGTAGATGATTTAAGAGCTGATCTTTTGAAAGAAGCTCATACAGCTCCATATTCAGTACATCCACGAAGTACAAAAATGTACAAGGACCTTCAGCAGTTGTATTGGTGGCCAGGAATGAAGAGGGATGTTGCTAGATTTGTAGCTGAATGTTTGACGTGTCAGCTGGTGAAGGCTCAACATCAGCGACCAGCTGGATTATTGAAACCACTGCCTATACCAGAATGGAAGTGGGAATATATAGCGATGGATTTTGTGACTGGATTACCAAGGACTGCTCAAGGATGTAACTCCGTTTGGGTTATAATTGATAGACTCATTAATTCTGCTCATTTCTTACCAGTTAAAACAACATATGAGGTGAGCAGGTACGCAGAATTGTATGTTAAGGAAATAGTGAGGCTACATGGAGTTCCAGTTTCCATTGTATCAGACAGAGATCCTAAATTTACATCAGCTTTTTAGAAAAGTTTGCATAAAGATATGGGTACAAAGTTGACGTTCAGCACTGCGTTTCACCCCCAGACTGATGGACAATCAGAAAGGGTGATTCGGATTTTAGAAGACTTGCTTAGAGCTTGTATTGTGGATTTTTCAGAAAGTTGGGATTCAAAATTGCCACTGGTAGAGTTTGCCTACAATAACAGTTTCCAAGATTCGATTCAAATGGCTCCATATGAAGCTCTCTATGGCAGAAAGTATAGAACACCACTTAATTGGGATGAAGTTGTTGAAAGAGCTGGTTTAGGACCAGATGTTGTGGAGCAAACAGCAGCAGCTGTTAGAAAAATAAAGGAGCGAATCAAGGCTGCTCAAAGTCGACAGAAAAGTTATGCAGATAATCGAAGAAGGGAACTGAATTTTGAGATAGGTGATCACGTATTTTTGAGAATAGCTCCAATGAAAGGTGTTATGTATTTTGGAAAGAAAGGAAAATTGAGTCCAAGATATATTGGACCATATGAGATTTTGGAGAAGATAGGAACTTTAGCCTATCGTTTAGCACTGCCACCGCAGCTGGCAGCAGTACACAATATTTTCCATGTATCAGCTTTGAGGAAATATGTTCCTAACCCTTCGCATGTGTTGAGTCATGAACCAATCCAGTTAACACCGGATTTAAGTTATGAAGAGCGACCAGAAAGAATTCTCCTCCGAGAAAAAGATTAAGAAACCGTGGCATTCCTATGGTTAAGATACAATGGTCCAACCAGTCGGAGCGAGAAGCAACGTGGGAAACAGAAGCTGATATGCTAAGTCTTTACCCATATTTATTTGGTACGTAAATTTCGAGGATGAAATTTCAATAAGGAGGGTAGAGTTGTAACGCCCCAAAATCCATAGGACCACATTTATGCATTTTATTGATTTCATGGACCAAATTGGCAATTTTAATGTTATGTATTTGCTGATTTATTGATTTTAGAAAGTAAGATGCGCTGCGGCTGGTACCAGCAGATGACTCCAAAGAGCGATACACGAGCTGGTTTTAAATCGATTGAAAAATATTTTTAAGGAGGACAAATGATTTCTTTTGAAAAAGGTTTGGTGTTTTACAAATTAAAATGGTATGAAGGGAATTTTGCTAAATTTTATAAGTGTGTCATGCTTGATTTCACAAGTAGCATGCCACTAATCCCTTTCATATAAAAACATGTTTTCAAAGTAAGATCTTTATCTTTTTGCAAAGAAAAATCTTGAGGTGTTCTTTAAAATATATCCAGAGAAGTTCGTGCGTTGTTTAAGGAGAAGAATTCTGCATGAATCGGTTGATGTCGCAAAGCTTTGTTTATGAATGTTCTTCTTTCAGTAGTTGTAATATCGGAATTTGATAACTGTGTAATCGGTAGTTGCTAGTTGAATCATTATAAAGTATGCTTTGATAGGCAACGGCTGATAGCATAGTTGTTGTTTTGATATTACATTTATCAAGTCAAATTTCAGCAGTTGCGTTGTTTTCGTTGTATTCAGCAGTTGCACTGTTCATATTCAGCAGTTGCATTCCATTGTTGTATTCAGTAGTTGTACTGTTTATAATCAGCAATTGGTTGTTAGCATTTGCGTTGACCAACCTAATTTTATTGACATCTGGTTTCTTTTGCAAACGACATCGTTTTAGTTAGTATGTTCATTCCAAAGTCACGACTGGTTTCATTTAAGTTAGCGATTTTCCTTACGACTGATTCTTTCGCTAACGACGTCGTTTCTTTAAGTTATAAAATATCAGCAGATAGTCTTACGTCATCATATCCGTCACTTACTTCAACGACATTGTTTCATTTAATACGTTGTTTTAGTAAAAGATCTTGCAGCTGGTTCCTGTTCATTCCAGCTGGTTTCTTTTAGCGATGTTTGCGAAAAGTAGAAATCTGTTTTGTTTCATAAGTACTGTTCCATTTTCTTACGACTGGTTCCTGTCTTGCGACTGGTTCCTATTCCTTGCGACTGGTTTCTCTTGCGACTGGTCTCATTTTAATGTTATATTTCCTAAAACTTGAACTCAATACTCAGTAAAGTTTTGAAAATGGAAGCGAGAGTTTTAAATGAGGGAACCCGATGATGTTTAAAAAAAGTTTTACGAAAGGATGTTAATGGAACAAATTTTATTTAAGATTGTGGCATAGATAGTTGACGGTCACCAAGGAGAAGGGTGAGCAGTTGTCTAGATGTCTACTGCCCTTTCATATGAGCTATATGCTAAAACTGATATCGGAAGTCATTTTGATCAAAGTGCAACACGGACCATGAGGAGCTTATATGCCATAATCTAAAGAAAATAAATTGATGTTAAGAGCTGGGCTATTATCCCCTGTCTCTAAGATTACGAAAGAATTGTTTATGAATGTCTATGTATGTTCAGATGTCTGCCTGCGTTTTATGAAATTGTTATTATTTAGGTTTTACTTGCTGAGCCTTTAGGCTCACTAGCTTTTAAAATGGTGCAGGTGCGACAGCTGGAGAACGAACATAAGGTGAAAATTGAAATACAGCTGCTGGGTGGTGTTGTGTTTATCCAAGGCCTACGTTTTTCCGTGTCTCAGTTGTATTGTTTTAAGTTAGAATATACTCGAAAGAATTGTTTATGAATGTCTATGTATGTTCAGATGTCTGCCTGCGTTTTATGAAATTGTTATTATTTAGGTTTTACTTGCTGAGCCTTTAGGCTCACTAGCTTTTAAAATGGTGCAGGTGCGACAGCTGGAGAACGAACATAAGGTGAAAATTGAAATACAGCTGCTGGGTGGTGTTGTGTTTATCCAAGGCCTACGTTTTTCCGTGTCTCAGTTGTATTGTTTTAAGTTAGAATATACTGTATTAGATCAATTGAAATGGTTGTATATTTACATAGAATAGCAGGTTTTGTAAATCGCAATTTCAAAGTTATATAATATACTCTGTTTTTCCGCAAGCAAGTTTCAGCAGTTGGCGCGCAATTAAGTGTTGATAGTTTTGTCTTTGAGTTTATATTTCTTTTGAAGTTATAAGGAATACAGCTTATAAAAAATTATCTTTCAGTCCTTCTTTTGTTTCGAAAATTTTTATTTTACCCCGATCTCGTGGCCCCATTGGGTTCGGGCATCACATGAGCAGTGTGAGAATGCTTTTCAACTGCTCAAGGAAAAGTTGACTACTGCGTCTGTGTTGGCTCTGCCATCAGGTTCAGGTGGTTTCGTTGTTTGTTTTTATGCTTCGCTAAATGGATTGGGTTGTGTGTTGATGCAGAATGGACGAGTCATTGTGTATGCCTCGCGGCAGTTGAAACCGCACGAGACTCGTTACCCAGTCCATGATTTGGAGTTAGCAGCGGTGGTCTTTGCGTTGAAGATCTGGCGTCACTACCTGTATGGCGAGCAGTTTGTGGTGTACTCCGACCACAAGAGTTTGCAGTATCTGTTTTTGCAGCCTGACCTGAACATGAGACAACGTCGATGGATGGAGCTGCTAAAAGATTTGATTGTGAGATCAAGTAACAGCCTGGGAAGTCGAACGTAGTGGCCGATGCTTTGAGCAGGAAGGCTAGTGAGATGCTTGCGTCGTTGTATATCTCTAAGGATCAGGAGCATCTTAACACTACGGGTTGGAGATTTTACCCGGCTGAGGATTGTGTGGTGGTTTCTTCTTTCCAAGTGGAGCCACAGATTGTTTCTACCATTCGAGCAGCTCAGAGAACTGATCCGTCTATCCACGATTTGAAGTTTAAGGTCAGGGCTGGCGAACTTGAAGATTATTCTGTCTCTTCCGATGGTTGTTTGCGTTTCCGGGGCAGGTTGGTTGTGCCCAATTTGATTGATTTGAACGAGGGGATCCTTCGGGAAGTGCACTGCATCAGACATAGTGTTCATCCTGGTGCACGGAAGATGTACCATGCTTTGAAGCCGCACTTTTGGTGGGCTGGCCTAAAGAGTGACGTTGCTGGTTTTGTCGCTCGTTGTTTGAATTGTCAGATGGTAGGGCCGAAAGGATGAGACCTGATGGTCTGTTGCAGAGTTTGGAAGTGCCCCAATGGAATTTGGAGCACATTGCTATGGATTTCGTGACGCATCTGCCTCGTTCCAGCAGAGGATGCGATGCTATTTGGGTGGTTATAGACCGACTGTCGAAGTTTGCACATTTTATTCCCTATGGAATGACCTTCTCGTTGAAGAAGATGGCGAAGCTGTAAGTGGATTTTGTTGTGAGACTGCATGGTGTGCCTGTTTCGATCGTTTCCGACCGAGATCCGAGGTTTACTTCCAGGTTTTGGAAGAGTTTGCAAACAGCTTTGGGTACCAGATTGGCTATGAGCACCGCGTATCACCCCCAGACAGATTTCCAATCTGAGCGCACTATCTAGACGTTGGAGGATATGTTGTGAGCTGTTGTGTTGGATTTCGGAGGTAGCTGGCAAGACGCGTTGTCTTTGGTTGAGTTTTCGTATAATAACAGCTACCAAGTGATGATTGTTATGGCGCCTTTTGAGGCTTTGTATGGCAGAAAGTGCAGATCGCCGGTATGTTGGGAAGAAGTGGGGGAGAAGCAGCTATCTGCCCCTGATTTTGTGCAGCAAATGAAAGATCACGTGGATCTTATTAGACAGCGGATGAAAGCTGCCCAGGATCGCCAAGCCAGTTATGCGAATAAGAGGCGTCGACCTCTTGAGTTTCAGGTTGGTGATCGTGTATTTCTCAAAGTTTCTCCGTTTCGCAGTGTTATGCGCTTTGGACGCAAGGGAAAGTTAGCCCCTCGTTACGTCGGAACGTATGAGATTGTTGAGAGGATTGGCCCTTTAGCGTATCGGTTGTTGTTGCCGTCAGAGTTGTCTTCTCTTCATGACGTCTTTCATGTTTCCATGTTGAGGAAATATGAGCCAGATCCGTCTCATGTGCTTGGAACTAACGAGGTGGAGCTAGATCAGTCGTTGAGTTATCAAGAATATCCTTTGCAGATCCTTGGCAGAAAAGAGAAACGGTTGAGAAATAAAACCATTCCGTTGGTGATGGTGCAGTGGAGCAAACATGGAAGGGAAGAGGCTACTTGGGAGCTGGAAGAAAAGATGCAGCGCGAGTGGCCGCATCTGTTTGAGTAGCTGTTGAGCTAATGGCTACTTGGGAGCTGGAAGAAAAGATGCAGCGCGAGTGGCCGCATCTGTTTGAGTAGCTGTTGTGCTAAATTCCAGTAGTTTGTAGCTTTTGGTTGTATTTCTTCCCTAGTTGTTGTTATATGTTTGCTCAGTTATCTTGAACTCTTGGCCATGTGTTGGGCGATTTTTGTTTTGGCTTGCTGTTGTTGAGTTGTTTTTCCAGATTGCTGTTTGATTTAGAGGACGAAATCCTTTTTAGTGGGGGAGAAATGTGATACCTGAATTTGTATAAGAGATCTTTTGTTGGAATGTATCGGTTTTTAGAGATTTTTGGTGGTTTAGATCTCTGTTAGTAAGTTTGGTTTGCATTTTCGGGTCGGAAATCTCATTTAGAGCATCTCTGGAAGTTTTCGTATTTTTGGTATTTTGGATAAAAGCTGGTTTAGTGGTGAGAGCTGGTCGTATTGGTGAAATCCAGTCGTAGCGTGTTTCGGTACGCGAGATTCCTAAACGCCGTCGTTTTAGTGAAATCTGGATGCGTTGTGTTAAATGAAAGCTGGTAGCGTTGGTATCCAGCTTGTCAGGCCTCGTGCTCACAACAGACAAAACATGCGGAAGCTTATTAAAAAGTGGGTAAAATTTTCGCGTTTAGGCCTGACGGTTAAAACATATAATTTAAAATAACGTAATACTCAAAATAGTATCCCAGTTTACAAAATCACTACAACAATAACAATATAGCATGAAACAAGTATCAGACTCCAATGAACAGATACATCAACAAGCCGCAGGGCAACCCCCTGGCTGACAGGACTGATACATAATATATATATGCTATATGCGTCTGGGATACTCTATCCACCTCCCGAGGCTCCACCAGCTGGGTTAAATCCACGCCCAGCTACATTACCTGAAAAACAACACAGGCAACAAAACAAACCAAGCCCCGGAGGGACATGGGGTCAAACCCCAGTACGGAGAGCAACAATAACAGTTAAAGAAACAGCATAAGATAAAATGCGAATGAAAAGCAGAAAAGCAAGGCTACCACCGAACACCGGG
>KV017486.1:138528-155230 GCA_001598015.1 Dorcoceras hygrometricum | reverse complement strand
CTACCGTCGCCCAACCCATAAGGTGTGAGAGCTACTCACTCCGCTCATGGTGGTCAACCATATCAGCAGGGAGAAACCACGTGAGGTGTCGGGAGCTACCCACTCCGCCCACAAATCTGCACCTTAACACATACCATCCAGGCACTACAAGGTCCGGCAATAACGGAGATCTGGATGCATAAAGAAATGCTTGTATGCAAATTAACAGCAGGCAACAACATTGCACAGCATACACGAAACAACAGTCAACAATCATTACACATAACCACGCCAGATCTCACACATTATCTCAGCTGATTTCCAAGCTATAACAAGCTCAATCCGTACCTTTCCTGCGCAACAATTACCACTCAAAAGGATCCCGAAGACTCTGGTAAAAGCCTGCTAAACAACAAGCACAATACTCAGGGATCTAACAGAAATTCACGGATGGGAGCTACGCTCAACCAACACCGTTTTCTACTACCACAACTTCACAAGGAGCTTAAAACGGGACTAGGAACAAGATCTCAACACGAGGAAATGAAGTTCTACATGCTACTGCAAAAATTCACGAACTGGCAGCAACTTCTCGTTCCTCAACTAGCCGACCACAGCCTCCAAAAGTTGTATAGGATGAAGGAGCTTCTCGAGAGGAGTCCAACGCTACCTCGCTCAAGCAAAACAACCACCGAAAACGATGGGAATCCACCGGAATAACTCACGGTGAACAGTAACGAGGGTTTGAGAAACAGAGGTCGACTATCGGGGGAAATATTTCTAAGTATGGGAACTAATAATCCACAACAAAGACCAAGTCTTGCTATTTATAAAACTCTCAACTGCTGCTACCAGCAGGAGCGCATATCCATCGACAAAACCAGCAGGAGCAAAAAGGGCAACCAACGACTGGTTCCCGCGCACAAATCCCATACCAGCAGGTACCAACGAACCAGCAGGTGCAAGGAACCAACTGCTGATTCCCCAAATAACGCTACAACAATCGCAAAACAAACCAACGGCTGGTTCTCAAAACGGCGTCGCGCCAACTTATTCAAACGACGTCGCATAGGATACGCAATCCTCACTACCAGCAGCTGGGTAACCAGTCGCAAGAACACAACAACGCATAACACTTCTCTCTGCTGGTACCAGTCGCAACATCAAAACGCAGCGTTGCAACTAACTCAAACGACGTCGCTCCACTGACGTCATTATATCCAGTCGCAAGCTACAGGAACACCAGGCGCAAACTATAGTAGCGAAAATCTCTCGCAGCTGGACATCCAGTCGCAACAACAAAACGACGACGTTTCCTCTTTGCGCTACAGGAAAGTTGACCCGCGTTGACATCTGCTTCTGCTGAACAACCAGCAGATACACAAGCGCGATTCCACCAGCTGGTACCAGACGCAACATCGAAACGACGTCGCGCCAACTAATCTAAATGCAGTCGTTTTAGCCCTCAACGCAAATACGCTAAAGCATCTGCTGATTTCAACACGCGCAACCAGACTTCACGCAAACGACGGCGTTTCATACCTTGCGTTACAAAAACACGCTTCGACTGGTTTTCGCCACCGACCAGCTGCTAGCTCGTAAAACCAGCTTTTACCCAAAAATCTCAAAAACACGAAAACATCCAGAATTGTTCTAAGGAGGGAATTCGACCCGAAAACACAACTTAAGCATCAAACCAGAGATTCTAAACCACAAAATCTCTAAACAACCGATCAATTCCAACGATAATCGTGATTAACAATTCCAGGTCTCACAACTCTCTCAAACAGATGCGGCCACTCGCGCTGCTTCTTTTCTTCCAGCTTCCAAGTAGCTTCTTCCCTACCATGTTTGCTCCACTGCACCATCACCAACGGAATGGTTTTATTCCTCAACTGTTTCTCTTTTCTGCCAAGGATCTGCAAAGGGTATTCTTGATAACTCAACGACTGATCTAGCTCTACCTCGTCAGTTCCAAGCACATGAGACGGATCTGGCTCATATTTCCTCAACATCGACACATGAAACACATCGTGAAGAGAGGACAACTCTGATGGCAACAACAACCGATACGCTAAAGAGCCAATCCTCGCGACAATCTCATACGGACCAACGTAACGAGGGCTAACTTTCCCTTGCGTCCAAAGCGCATCACACTACGAAACGGAGAAACCTTGAGAAATACACGATCACCAACCCGAAACTCAAGAGGTCGACGCCTCTTATTCGCATAACTGGCTTGGCGATCCTGAGCAGCCTTCATCCACTGTCTAATAAGATCCACATGATCTTTCATTTGCTGCACGAAGTCCGGGGCAGCTAGCTGCTTCTCCCCGACTTCTTCCCAACAAACTGGCGATCTGCACTTTCTGCCATACAAAGCCTCAAAAGGCGCCATACCAATCGTCACTTGGTAGCTGTTATTGTACGAAAACTCGACTAAAGACAACGCGTCTTTCCAGCTACCTCCGAAATCCAACACAACAGCATGCAACATATCCTCCAACGTCTGGATAGTTCGCTCAGATTGGCCATCTGTCTGGGGATGATACGCGGTACTCATCGCCAATCTAGTTCCCATAGCTGTTTGCAAACTCTTCCAAAACCTGGAAGTAAACCTCGGATCTCGGTCGGACACGATCGAAACGGGCACACCGTGCAATCTAACAACAAAATCCACGTACAGCTTCGCCATCTTCTTCAACAAAAAGGTCATCCCATAGGGAATGAAATGTGCAAACTTTGACAAACGGTCGATAACTACCCAAATAGCATCGCATCCTCTGCTGGAACGAGGCAGATGCATCACGAAATCCATAGCAATGTGCTCCCAATTCCATTGGGGCACCTCTAAACTCTGCAACAGACCACCGTGTCTCATCCTTTCGGCCTTTACCATCTGGCAATTCAAACAACGAACAACGAAACCAGCAACGTCACTCTTTAGGCCAGCCCACCAAAAGTGCGGCTTCAAAGCATGGTACATCTTCCATGCACCAGGATGAACACTATGTCTGCTGCAATGCGCCTCACGAAGGATCTCCTCCTTCAAATCAATCAGATTGGGCACAACCAACCTGCCCCGAAAAAGCAAACAACCATCGAACGAAACAGAATAATCCTCAAGTTCGCCAGCCCTGACCTTCAACTTCAACTCGTGGATAGATGGATCGGTCCTCTGAGCTGCTCGAATGCTGGAAACAATCTGTGGTTCCAATTGGAACGATGAACCATAATGCAATCCTCAGCCGGGTAGAATCTCCAACCCGTAGTGTTAAGATGCTCTTGGTCCTTGGAGATGTACAACGAAGCAAACATCTCACTAGCCTTTCTGCTCAAAGCATCGGCCACTACGTTCGACTTCCCAGGCTGATATTTAATCTCACAGTCAAAGTCCTTTAGCATCTTCGAAACATCCTGATCTCTCACTCGCAGCTGATGGTACCCAGATCGTAGATCGATCTTCGAATACACCGCAGAACCTTGCAACTGATCAAACAGATCATCGATTCTCGGAAACGGGTACTTATTCTTCACAGTGGCTTTATTCAATTGGCGAAAATCAATGCACATCCGCATTGAGCCATCCTTCTTATTCACAAACAAAATAGGTGCTCCCCATGGCGACATACTAGGTCGGATAAAACCTTTCTCCAGCAAATCATCTAACTGAACCTTGAGTTCCCTCAACTTCGCAGGCGCTAGACGATACGGGGCACGAGAAATCGGAGCTGTGCCAGGCGCCAACTCTATGCTGAAGTCGATCTCCCGCCTCGGAGGAAAACCAGGGATCTCCTCCGGAAACACGTCGGGGAAGTGTCGCACCACGGGAACGTCACTAAGCTGAACACTAGAAGAAGAAGACGCATCCAAAGCGTAGATCATAAAGCCAGCATTTCCCAGAGACAACAAAATGAACATTTCCATCGCAGAAACCAACGAAATCTTTGATCTAGAGTCCTGGCCGTAGAAGTCCCACTTCTCGCCAGACAAAGGGCTAAAGCGCACAATCCCATGGAAGCAATCCACGGAGGCCCTATAGTTGGACAGCACATCCATACCAACTATACAATCGAAATCCCAAGCATCAAATGAATCAAATTCGCTAACAAGGCATGCTCACCAAACCGCAACACACCATCCAACAAAATATCTTGCGAGAACAGGTTCACACCACCGGGGGTAGAAACATAAACAGCATCGCGCAAAGGGACGGTACACAAACCATGCTCAACAACAAACGAATCAGAAATAAACGAATGCAATGCACCGGTGTCAAACAACACACGAGCAGGAAAGTCAAAAACAAAACATGTACCTCCAATCACCCGGCTCGGTGTCTCCTCGGCCTGCTCCCTCGTGAAGGCGTTAACCTGAGCATGCTGGGGTCCTGGAAATAAAGCCTGAGACGACTGCCCAAAACGTGAATGGCCAGGCTGCTGAAACGGCCTAAACGGAGTCTCACCAAAACGGGGCTGCTGAAACTGCTGCGAACGGCCCCTAGACTGACCCCCACGACCCTGAGGTTGGGCCGCGGTCTGCTGTGATCCAGCTGACGGACACACTCTCGCAAAATGCCCGTACTGACCACAAAGGTTGCAGGAACCCTGCACACCAACACACTGCGTGGATGAATGCCTCCCACCGCAAAAGCCACAAAACTCCACCCGAGAGCCGCTGCTACTCGAGCTGCCTGAACCGGAAGACCCTGAACCAGACTTCTTCTTAAATTGTTGACCGCGGGGTCGAAACCTCTGGCGGCCAGACTACTGAGCTACCTGCTGCTGCTGCTGAGGATAATGCACGGACTGAGAACTCTGAGACGACTGAGATCCCTGACCAACGGGTCTACCACCCTGCACCGCCTGCGCTACCTGCGCTCTGCGCGCACTACGGCTCCTCATGCCCTCTCAATGTGGATAGCAGTATCCACGGCCTCAGCATACGACTTGGGCTTTCTTGTCAAAACACTCTGGTACAATTCTCCATTCAAGCCCTCCACGAATCTGGTACTCTTGGCCCTCTCCCGGCCAGCAACATGCGGAACATAAGCCAACAACGTGGAAAACATGCGAGCATACTCGCGCACAGTCATCGAGCCCTGCTCCAAAAACTCAAACTCCCGCTCACGGGCAGCCACATACGAATCGGGGACATACTCTTGCCGGAAGGTCTCACAAAAAGTGCCCCAATTGATACCAACTCTAGTCTCCACTAAGGTACTAGACGCACCTCGCCACCAACGCTCTGCGGCCTTCCTCAACAACAAGGTTACCAACCTCAACCGGAGTTCATCTTCATACTGGGCCCGATCGAAGAGATGAACTACATTATGGAGCCACGAATCCGCGTCCTCGCTCGACTCATCGCCATTAAAAACTGGAGGGTTCATCCTCTGAAACCCCTCAACAACAAGGTTACCAACCTCAACCGGAGTTCATCTTCATACTGGGCCCGATCGAAGAGATGAACTACATTATGGAGCCACGAATCCGCGTCCTCGCTCGACTCATCGCCATTAAAAACTGGAGGGTTCATCCTCTGAAACCGAGCTATAACCACATCCATCCTCTCTACCGGAGGTTCCGTAGCCGCAATCTCCTCCTCCTCACTACTCTCACGAGTACGACTAGGAGCACTAGACTGATCCTCGTTCTGCCCGCCTGATTCCTGAAACAGCCCCATATCTCTACCACGATGTCTAGGCGGCATCTACGGAAATATTCAACAGGATCAAGCAAACAAAACAGATACAACATAGATAACATAGAGATATGCAGCACGTAATCACATAAGTCAAGCACATGCAACCCACAACACTGTGCCTAGACTCAAGTGTGATCAAAGAAATTGAGCTTATCCCAGCTTAAGCTCTGATACCAAAAATTTCAGGTCTCGTGCTCACAACAGACAAAACATGCGGAAGCTTATTAAAAAGTGGGTAAAATTTTCGCGTTTAAGCCTGACGGTTAAAACATATAATTTAAAATAACGCAATACTCAAAATAGTATCCCAGTTTACAAAATCACTACAACAATAACAATATAGCATGAAACAAGTATCAGACTCCAATGAACAGATACATCAACAAGCGTAGGGCAACCCCCTGGCTGACTGGACTGATACATAATATATATATGCTATATGCGCCTGGGATACTCTAACCACCTCCCGAGGCTCCACCAGCTGGGTTAAATTAACGCCCAGCTACATTACCTGAAAAACAACACAGGAAACAAAACAAACCAAGCCCCGGAGGGACATGGGGTCAAACCCCAGTACGGAGAGCAACAATAACAGTTAAAGAAACAGCATAAGATAAAATGCGAATGAAAAGCAGAAAATCAAGGCTACCATCGAACACCGGGAGCAAACAGATTCCAAAGGCTTCTCAACCAGCCGCAACCAGATGCCATATATGAGGTGTGAGAGCTACTCACTCCACTCATATGCATACTCAACCTACCGTCGCCCAACCCATAAGGTGTGAGAGCTACTCACTCCGCTCATGGTGGTCAACCATATCGGCAGGGAGAAACCACGTGAGGTGTGGGAGCTACCCACTCCGCCCACAAATCTGCACCTTAACACATACCATCCAGGCACTACAAGTTACGGCAATAACGGAGATATGGATGCATAAAGAAATGCTTGTATGCAAATTAACAGCAGGCAACAACATTGCACAGCATACACGAAACAACAGTCAACAATCATTACACATAACCACGCCAGATCTCACACATTATCTCAGCTGATTTCCAAGATATAACAAGCTCAATCCGTATCTTTCCTGCGCAACAATTACCACTGAAAAGGATCCCGAAGACTCTGGTAAAAGCCTGCTAAACAACAAGCACAATACTCAGGGATCTAACAGAAACTCACGGCTGGGAGCTACGCTCAACCAACACCGTTTTCTACTACCACAACTTCACAAGGAGCTTAAAACGGGACTAGAAACAAGATCTCAACACGAGGAAATGAAGTTCTACCTGCTACTGCAAAAATTCACGAACTGGCAGCAACTTCTCGTTCCTCAACTAGCCCACCACAGCCTCCAAAAGTTGTATAGGATGAAGGAGCTTCTCGAGAGGAGTCCAACGCTACCTCGCTCAAGCAAAACAACCACCGGAAAAGGTGGGAATCCACCGGAATAACTCACGGTGAACAGTAACGAGGGTTTGAGAAACAGAGGTCGACTATCGGGGGAAATATTTCTAAGTATGGGAACTAATAATCCACAACGAAGACCAAGTCTTGCTATTTATAAAACTCTCAACTGCTGCTACCAGCAGGAGCGCATATCCACCGACAAAACCAGTGATGGATCTGGATAACAGATCTAGAATGTATTTTGAATTACACAAAACCTATTTATTGTGTTACTAATGTTTCTACTAAGTGTGCAGATGTTAGCTGGATTTACAACAGAAGAAGCTGAAGCTGATACCGTAGCAGACCAAGGGCTGAAAAGAGTAAATCGTATTTTCGGAGGCCTAAATGAAGGAATTTGGCCAAAAACGGAGGAGCTCACTGCATAGGAGTGAGTCTTGCTCGTTGGACCGTTTCGGAGGGAATAGCACAGGCCTCATGAGAAAATGTGATCTGGAACAGAATCTATGAAGTCTGCTGGAAGAAATGTCGAAGAAGATGATGAACAGTAGGCGTCTGGATTTTATATGAAGAGCAATGCAAGTCGGCAGATGACGTAAATCAGCTGTTGCATATTGATGCATTCAGTTGATGAAGTAATCTGCCTGCCGAATTTGTGAATAAGCATAACCAGCAGGTGAAGCGTGACGTCAGCATGTCTGTCGAATTATGAAGAAGATGAAGTTCAGCAGCTGGTTTAGTTTATCATTTAGACGGCAGCTGGATTAGCAATGGAGACGTCCAAAGTTGAATCAGCTGTTCGTAATCAGGCGAAGGCCAAGTTGAACCAGCTGGAGCAGAGTGAATCGGCTGGAACGATAACAACCAGCTGCAAGCGCTAAAGAGAAAAGATGAACCAGCTGGAACAGGAACTGTGAAGTCTGCTGGAGAAGCGCATTTGAATCAGCAGTCGTGAAGAGAAGAGCAAGAGATGAAGCGACGTTGTGCTGAAGAATCAGCAGATGGTTAGAGTTCAGCAGATGAAGAAAACAGCTGGAGCGCTAAGCATAGATGATGTCATCAGCAGTTACATCACAATCAGCAGGAAGCTAATGTTCACCAGCAGATGCTCTTTGGAGTTAGCGATAGCAAAACGATGTCGTTTACATAAGTTGGTACGACAGCGTTTTGCCTTCGTGCTTAGATTCAGCAGATGGTTCTTGCAATGATGGATTCAGCAGAAGCGCAAAGACAAAGATTCAGCAGATGGTTTAGCGCTAAGAACCAGCAGTCGCAAGATACCAACAGGAAGCTACAGTACATCCTGACGCAACGAAAGAATTCAGCAGAAGCGCAAAGCAGTAGTAGACATGAATCAGCAGCGAAGCAGTTGACGATTTACGAGAGCTGGATGTCAACTGCTGAGCTTAATTCAAATGGCAAAAACGACAAGAATCCTGCAAAAGAAAAGGACACAAGTACTATTCCCTGTCGGTAATTTACAGAACACTTTTGAACGGGAAGAATTTTGTGTCCAACGGGATTAATTTGAACAGAGGCTTATATACAAAGGCAGCGCCATTGAAGAAGTGTTCGATGTTGTGAGACCAGAGAGTTGTTGTTGCACAGAAAAGAAAATCAATAGAAGACAACAACAGAGGGAAAATGAATCTGAAGTGAAGCTGTCAACTATCATTCTAGAGAGAGCTTAATTGCAGTTGACAGTGGAGCTAGAATTAGCTTGTATAGAGCAATTTCCCTAGTGTGTGAGAAACAGAGAGTTGAGCGTTTCATTATATCAAATCTCACACACAGAGATTCATTCACATCCATTGGTGAATGAATCTCAAAACGTTTTCCATTAGTTCCCGTCCAAGCACGATGACGTAAAACTCATGTGTATGTAGTTAGTCACACAGTTGCGGCTGGTGTGCATTTGTGAAGTCTAGGAGTTCTCACAGCTGCTGGTTGTGGGATCGGATCTGTACACGAGTTGTAAGATTAAATCTTCTAGTGGATCCTTCCGAGGTGGAAGAAGGGGAGATGTAGGACATTGAGGTCCGAACTTCCAGAAACAAATATGCTGTGTATCGGTCCATTTCTTTAAGCTTTCAGCATTGCACATTTACTTTAGCATAACTCAGCATAACACGTTTACAGTATTCAGCACTTGCTTATATTTCAGCTTAGCATCGCATACAGTTAGCACACAAGCACTCGCAAAGTCTCGAACAGATTTATGTTGTACATAAATCTGTTTGAGTTGTTTTAAAATATAGGATTCAGTTCTGGTATTTTTTGCATGATTTTTAAATCATATCAGATCTGTCTTCGGTGCTCTTCGTGTTTTTTTTAATGTTCAAGAACAAGAGGTATTGCACCTCAAGTGTTGTAGCAGCGCGCAAAATTTTCTAAAGTCTTTTAACAAGCGCGGCTGCTGATCCTATTTTCGGACCATCAATTGGTATCAGAGCAGGTTGTTCTTGAACGAGCACTAATTTTAAAACTCATGTGCTATGTTTTTAATGTTTTTAACTGTTTTGAGAAGCTTATTTTATGAAGGCCATATGTTGTTTTAATATAGAACCGGTTTTTCGCTTGATGAACTGTCACGGGATGCGCGAGTTCCGTGCGGATGCCAAGTTTCTATTTTCGTTGTGCTGTAAGATCACCTGGAGCGAGGCTCGGTGACAAGCACATGGGGCGAGATAGAAGAAGGAAAAATCTGTTCTTTTATCTGTACTGGTTCTTCATATATTTAAGTAACTCAGTAGCACATTGATATTTGAAACAATGTTCTAAGTGCTCTGATATTTTTTTTTAAAATGTTCTGTTTTGCGGAATTCCAGCTGATGCTTAAAATCTGTTTTAAAATGTTTTGAACTTATGTTATAAAAGACAGGGAGAGTGGCGTCTTTGTCTTTATTAATTTGAGCTATCTGCATCAGTTTCAATCGAGTTTTTTAAATCATAGTATAGCTATTGCGTACGGTGCTTCCCAAAGCTGCTTTTGTTTTTCAAAATTAAAAATCCTGCTGTTACATTGTTTTTGTTGTAACAGTGTAGGGAGAGTTTTGTTTTAAATATCGGGAAGACCAGCAGTTCGCTCTCTTTTTGATTCCCACAAAAAGGGAGAGAATTGTTAGAACATGTATTTATTATTTGAGGTTTTGTGTAAATCAAAAAGGGAGAGATTGATGGATCTGGATAACAGATCCAGAATGTATTTTGAATTACACAAAACCTATTTATTGTGTTACTAATGTTTCTACTAAGTGTGCAGATGTTAGCTGGATTTACAACAGAAGAAGTTGAAGCTGATACCGTAGCAGACCAAGGGCTGAAAAGAGTAAATCGTATTTTTGGAGGCCTAAACGAAGGAATTTGGCCAAAAACGGAGTAGCTCACTGCATAGAGTGAGTCTTGCTCGTTGGACCGTTTCGGAGGGAATAGCACAGGCCTCATGCAAAAATGTGATCTGGAACAGAATCTATGAAGTCTGCTGGAAGAAATGTCGAAGAAGATGATGAAGAGTAGGCGTCTGGATTTTATATGAAGAGCAATGCAAGTCGGCAGATGACGTAAATCAGCTGTTGCATATTGATGCATTCAGTTGATGAAGTAATATGCCTGCCGAATTTGTGAAGAAGCATAACCAGCAGGTGAAGCGTGACGTCAGCATGTCTGTCGAATTATGAAGAAGATGAAGTTCAGCAGCTGGTTTAGTTTATCATTTAGACGGCAGCTGGATTAGCAATGGAGACGTCCAAAGTTGAATCAGCTGTTCGTAATCAGGCGGAGGCCAAGTTGAACCAGCTGGAGCAGAGTGAATCGGCTGGAACGATAACAACCAGCTGCAAGCACTAAAGAGAAAAGATGAACCAGCTGGAACAGGAAGTGTGAAGTCTGCTAGAGAAGCGCATTTGAATCAGCAGTCATGAAGAGAAGAGCAAGAGATGAAGCGACGTTGTGCTGAAGAATCAGCAGATGGTTAGAGTTCAACAGATGAAGAAAACAGCTGGAGCGCTAAGCATAGATGATGTCATCAGCAGTTACATCACAATCAGCAGGAAGCTAATGTTCACCAGCAGATGCTCTTTGGAGTTAGCGATAGCAAAACGATGTCGTTTACATAAGTTGGTACGACAGTGTTTTTCCTTCGCGCTTAGATTCAGCAGATGGTTCTTGCAACGATGGATTCAGCAGAAGCGCAAAGACAAAGATTCAGCAGATGGTTTAGCGCTAAGAACCAGCAGTCGCAAGATACCAGCAGGAAGCTACAGTACATCCAGATGCAACGAAAGAATTCAGCAGAAGCGCAAAGCAGTAGTAGACATGAATCAGCAGCGAAGCAGTTGACGATTTACGAGAGCTGGATGTCAACTGCTGAGCTTAATTCAAATGGCGAAAACGACAAGAAGCCTGCAAAAGAAAAGGACACAAGTACTATTCCCTGTCGGTAATTTACAGAACACTTTTGAACGGGAAGAATTTTGTGTCCAACGGGATTAATTTGAACAGAGGCTTATATACAAAGGTAGCGCCATTGAAGAAGTGTTTGACGTTGTGAGACCAGAGAGTTGTTGTTGCACAGAAAAGAAAATCAATAGAAGACAACAACATAGGGAAAATGAATCTGAAGTGAAGCTGTCAACTATCATTCTAGAGAGAGCTTAATTGCAGTTGACAGTGGAGCTAGAATTAGCTTGTATAGAGCAATTTCCCTAGTGTGTGAGAAACAGAGAGTTGAGCGTTTCATTATATCAAATCTCACACACAGAGATTCATTCACATCCATTGGTGAATGAATCTCAAAACGTTTTCCATTAGTTCCCGTCCAAGCACGATGACGTAAAACTCATGTCTATATAGTTAGTCACACAGTTGCGGCTGGTGTGCATTTGTAAAGTCTAGGAGTTCTCACAGCTGCTGGTTGTGGGATCGGGTCTGTACACGAGTTGTAAGATCAAATCTTCTAGTGGATCCTTCCGAGGTGGAAGAAGGGGAGATGTAGGACATTGAGGTCCGAACTTCCAGAAACAAATATGCTGTGTATCGGTCCATTTCTTTAAGTTCAGCACTAGCATTATTTTAGCACGCATAACACACGCATGCCATTCAGCACACAAGCACAGTAAGTCTCGAACAGATTTATGTTGCACATAAATCTGTTTGAATCGTTTTAAATAGTGGATCCTTCCGAGGTGGAAGAAGGGGAGATGTAGGACATTGAGGTCCGAACTTCCAGAAACAAATATGCTGTGTATCGGTCCATTTCTTTAAGCTTTCAGCATTGCACATTTACTTTAGCATAACTCAGCATAACACGTTTACAGTATTCAGCACTTGCTTATATTTCAGCTTAGCATCGCATACAGTTAGCACACAAGCACTTGCACAAGTCTCGAACAGATTTATGTTGAAACGGCGGGAATCCACCGGAATAGCTCACGGTGAACAGTGCTCTAGGGTTCGAAGAACAAAGAACGAAAGGCTGGAAATTTCTAAGTATGGGAACTGATATCACCAATTCGAAGATCAAGTCTTCCTTATATAATTCCCACAACTGCTGAATTCTGTTCTCTAAATCCACCGACAAAAACAGTCGACGCATCAATCTCCCAAACCAGCAGGTACCAACGAACCAGCAGGTGCAAGGAACCAACTGCTGATTCCCCAAATAACGCTACCACAATCGCAAAACAAACCAACGGCTGGTTCTCAAAACGGCGTCGCGCCAACTTACTCAAAAGACGTCGCATAGGATACGCAATCCTCACTACCAGCAGCTGGGTAACCAGTCGCAAGAACACAACAACGCATTACACTTCTCTCTGTTGGTACCAGTCGCAACATCAAAACGCAGCGTTGCAACTAACTCAAACGACGTCGCTCCACTGACGTCATTATATCCAGTCGCAAGCTACAGGAACACCAAGCGCAAACTACAGTAGCGAAAATCTCTCGCAGCTGGACATCCAGTCGCAACAACAAAACGACGACGTTTCCTCTTTGCGCTACAGGAAAGTTGACCCGCGTTGACATCTGCTTCTGCTGAACAACCAGCAGATACACACACGCGATTCCACCAGCTGGTACCAGACGCAACATCGAAACGACGTCGCGCCAACTAATCTAAACGCAGTCGTTTTAGCCCTCAACGCAAATACGCTAAAGCATCTGCTGATTTCAACACGCGCAACCAGACTTCACGCAAACGACGGCGTTTCATACCTTGCGTTACAAAAACACGCTTTGACTGGTTTTCTCCACCGACCAGCTATTAGCTCGCAAAACCAGCTTTTACCCACAAATCTCAAAAACACGAAAGCATCCAAAATTGTTCTAAGGAGGGAATTCGACCCGAAAACACAACTTAAGCATCAAAGCAGAGATTCTAAACCACAAATCTCTAAACAACCGATCAATTCCAACGATTAATCGTGATTAACAATTCCAGGTCTCACACAGCTGCTGCTCTATTTTGTATATTGAGGGAAAACGACAGCGTTTCTCTAAGTTGGCGCGACGTCGTTTGGTGGTTGCGACTGGTACCAGCTGCAAGGATTTGTTCGTGTGTGTGTGTCGACTGGTTGTCCAGCTGAGAGCAGATGTCAACGCGGGTCAACGCTCCTGTAGCTTGTGACTGGTGGTGGTTACTGTAGCTTGCGTCTGGTTGTTTTGCGCGAGAACTAGTGACTGGATGACGTAGGCTATGCGTCGTCGTTTTAGTTAGCGCTAAGGAATCCAGTCGGTGGGTTATACGACGCCGTTTTAATTAGTTGCAACGTTGCGTTTTAGATGTCGCGACTGGTACCAGCTTTTGGAGGGATTTCACGTGAGAGAAACCAGTCGATGGTTTTAGGCGACCAGCTGGTGGCAGATTTGATGATGTAAGCGGTGCGACGTCGTTTTGTTAAGTCGCTACGACATCATTTTGATTAGCGTGGTTTGAGAAATCAGCAGTTGTTTCTTTGCATCTGCTGGTTTGTTGGTACCTGCTGGTTATGTCGGTGGATTTTTAAAACAGATTTCAGCAGCTACGGGATTTCTATATAGGAAGACTTGGTCTTCGATTGAGATATCAAATCCCATACTTAGAATATTTTCCCCGACATTCGTTCTCTGTTTCTCGAACCCTAGAGCACTGTTCACCGTGAGCTTTTTCGGTGAATTCCCGTCATTGCTGGCCGTTTTTTGGTTCGTGAGAGGTAGCGTTGGACTCCTCTCGAGAAGCTCTTTCATCCTATACCATTCTTGGGGGCGGTTGTTGGCTAGAACGAGATCGCAAAGTTGCTGCCTTCGGCCGTGTGTTGTGTCGTTGAGGTAGAACTTCGAATTGTCGATGAGATCTTAGTATTAGCCTTTGTTTTAGCTTCCTGTTTAGTTGTATGGATTGAATTGTTGCTGGTTGAGCGTGGCTCCCAGCCGTGGGCTTCTGATAGCATCCCTGAGAATTATTCTTTGTTGTTTAGCAGGTTTTTAACCGGATTTCTCTGGATTTCTTTGTGGTAATTGTTGAGCAGATTTAAGGTACGGATTGAGCTTGTAATTACAGCGAGGTTATGGCTTGAATAATATGTGAGATGGCTATATGCTGGCTACGGTGAATTGTTGCCTGTTGAGGTTGCTGTTTGTGAGATCTGACTGTTGGTTATATGGAGTATACGTGCTGATGCTAGTATTGTTTCGCATATGTTTATATGCTTGTTATTCGGGTTGTTGATGCATCTGGTAAGGGTGGGCGAGTAGGGGTGAGTGGGTAGCACCCACATGTCCTACACTCACCGTGGCCACATATTCTTTTGCAGATCCCGTTGAGCTGTTGTTTCTTTCTCATGCATAGCATCTGCATTTTATTCATGCTGTTTACTGCTGTTTTTAGTTGCTCTTCGTACTGGGGTTTGACCCCATGTCCCTCTGGGGCTTGGTTGTTTTCCTTGTTGTGTTGTTTTCAGGAAAACCAGGTTTTACAGCTGGTCGTGGTTTTAGTCCAGCTGGTGGTGCCCCAGGAGGTGGTTAGAGTATCCCAGTGGCGTATAGCATATTTATATGTATCAGTATTCTTAGCCAGGGGGATGCCCTGTGCTTCGTTGGTGTATTTGATTGTTGGAGTCTGATACTTGTTTTATGCTATACTGTTATTGTTGTGGTGGTTTTCGTAAACTGGGATTCTATTTTGAGTATCGTGCTATTTTAAATTATATCGTTTTAAACCGTCAGGCCAAAATCGAAAATTTTACCCGCTTTTTGATAGCTTCCGCATGTGTTTTGGTGTTTTTACTCTGTTTAGAGCACGAGGCCTGACATCAGCTGTTGCACTAGTTGTATTCAGCCGTTGTTTTATTCAGACGTCTAAGGTATTCATTATTTGTTCAACATCTGAGAGTCCTTGATTAAGTTGCGTTGACATCTGGTTGACCAGCCGAGATCTGATTTGTTTCTTCTTCGTTGAGATTCTTATGTCTAATTCAGATTTCATCCTTTATTTCTTCAATACTTCTTCAATTGAGACAAAACGCATAGATTTGAATTCCTTATTCATTTTTGCTTCAATTCAAAAGATTCAATCATTTCAATTGATCAGATTTGAGAGCTTTTATTCAGTTTTCATCTTCGCAAGAATTACATAGAATTCTCGAAGTGTTCCAGAACATCATTAGACAAAAGAAAAACCAGTAATTCGTACAAGAGAGAAAGAAACAGATTTTTATGAAACAAAAGAAAGAGCAGAACGATGTTTTAGAAAATGTTTTAAGTTATGACAATAAAGAGGGTCCCCAGAGTAAGGGTGAGTGCGCGGCTGACGAACCGTGTGCCCTTTCAACAGAGGAAGGATCAGGTGTATGTTGGGAATAACGGTGGCGGATCCGGATCCCGTCTCCCGGAGGCGCAGTGGAAGTTTAAAATTTGGCGCCGGGAAACGTTCAATACAATAAAATCATGCTATAAACCATTCATAGGATGATTAGTAGATTACCTTGCTGGCGACTTGCGCCTGGATCCAACCGGAATTACAAGAAGACCGGCTCTTCACGGTAGGCGGCTGTAGATTCTTCAATCAGGTCCACGACCGGAAGGGAGACTCCTTCGTCAGCCTGCACTAGAAGGCCTGACGAGATCAGCACGGACGGAAACTCCTCCTCACGATGGCCGAAACAAGTCCGGCGAGGGAAGGCGGCGGCGGCGGCGCGTGGCAAGCACGGCGGCGGCGGCTAGTGAGGAGAGGGAGGCGGCCGAATGGGTGCTCTAGGGTTTAGAGTAGTGTGGTAATCTATTCATTAAGCCCTAATCACATTAGTGTATATATTAAATATACTTGGGCTTGAACCGGCCCATTGGACTTGGGTCAGGCCCAAGTCCCTATATGAACATTCGGTTCGTTTAATTCATTACGATTTCATCATAACTCCGATCGACGATCAGATCAGACCGATCGACTCAGTTTCCAAAACTGAATATTATGATGCGAAAAACGATTTTTCAGATCACCTAGTCCAAATGACAGTTTTGCCCCTCAACAGTGGGAAATCACGATTGGACCCATGTTGACTTTTAGGAAGTCGCACTCCCTAAAATCCTCATCAAGTGCTCAACACATTGAGCTCAGTTTCCATGCGGGAATCT
>KV017486.1:50103-69009 GCA_001598015.1 Dorcoceras hygrometricum | reverse complement strand
AGGTGCAGGAGATTCACTTGGTACTTCGATTGGATCTCAAACCTCTTCGAGTTCTACTATTTTGCCCTTTCTATCAAGTAGAAATTCCCTTTCCATAAAGGTGGCATTTCTAGAAACAAACACTTTTGTTTCACTTGGATAGTAGAAGTAGTATCCAATGGAATTCTTTGGATACCCAATGAAGTAGCATAAGATGGATCTCGTATCCATCTTATCTCCCATTGTCTGCTTCACGTAAGCAGGACATCCCCAAATCCTCATGTATGAGTATTTGGGTGGTTTGCCCATCCATATCTCATATGGAGTCTTATCCACTGCCTTGGTGTAGACATTGTTCAACAACATTACCGCCGTTTCGTGCGCATAGCCCCAAAACGAGGTAGGAAGCTCAGTGAAGCTCATCATAGATCGAACCATGTCCAACAGGGTTCGATTACGACTCTCCGCTACACCATTGAGCTGTGGTGTGGCCGGAGGGATCCACTGTGCGAGAATCCCATTCTCTTTTCGATAGTCTTGAAATTCAGCACTCAAGTATTCACCACCTCGATCGGATCGAAGTGCTTTAATACTTTTGCCTAATTGATTTTCTACTTCAGCCTTGAATTCTTTGAACCTTTCAAAGGATTCAGACTTGTGCTTCTTCAAGTACAAGTACCCATACCTAGAGTAATCGTCGGTAAAGGTGATGAAGTATGTGTGACCGTATTTAGTACCAATACTAAACGGGCCGCACACATCAGTATGGATCAAATCCAATAGGCCTTGAGCATGCTCACACTTGCCCTTGAAGGGTTGCTTAGTCATCTTTCCCTTAAGACAAGATTCACAAGTCGGTAGGGAGTTAATGTCTGACAGATCAAACATGTCACTCCTAACTAACTTGTTCATCCTACTTAGAGAAATATGACCTAGCCTAGCGTGCCAAAGTTTTGCTGGGTTCAAGTTATCGTGTTTCCTTTTGATCGTTGTTTTGTGTGCTTCGACATCGCGAGTTGGAACGTCTTTTAATTTTAAGGTGTATAAATCGTTTTCGCGTTCCCCAATTCCAATTAAACATTCATTCTTGTAAATATTGCAAATCGAATTAGCAAACATAATGTGAGATCCACATCCGGTATCAAGTACCCAAGAAGTCGAATTAAGAGACATATTTATTTTAATATAGAACATACCTTTCGCAGTTCGCAACTGCTCGAGGTACTCCTTGCAGTTCCTCCTCCAATTCCCAGGCTTGTGGCAGTGGTGGCAAACATCCTCACTCTTGTTTGGCATGGAAGCCTTTGCCTTTGGCTTCTTAGTGGGCTTTTCCTCCTTCGCAGGGGCAGAACGCTTCTTACCCTTGCGTCTGGGCCCCTTCTTCGCAGTGGAAGAAGAGCCCATGAGGAGGACGGGCTTGTCCTTCTTTATGGTTCCTTCGAACACTACAAGCATGTTAACCACCTCTTCAAGGGTGGCTGCCAGCTTGTTCATGTTGAAGTTGACCACAAAGGGGTCGAATGCAGCAGGCAGTGAGAGGAGAAGCACATCCACAGACAGCTCGTGTGGAAGTGTGATATCAAGGCCAGACAGCTTTTCAACGAGCCCAATCATAGGAACCCCATGCTCGCGGACCGAAGTCCCATCGCGCATGCGGCTTGTCATAAGCTCCTTGACAGCCGTGAACCTCTCATGTCGAGAGTTCTCCCCGTACTGTTCTTTGAGATGAAAAAGTATTTCAACAGCATACTTTGTCTTCTCAAAGCGCCATTGCATTTCATTGGACATCGATGCCATCACATAGCATCGAGCTTTAACCTCGTCGTCCCACCATTGTTTAAGCGTAACCAGCTCCTCAGGGCTGATATCGGCAGGGGCTTCCTTCGGAGGGCACTTCTCTATCGTATAAAGAAGTTTCTCCGAAGCCAACACAAGGTTGAGGTTGCGGAGCCAGTCTTGGTAGTTCAGACCGATGAACTTGTTGCTATCCAGTATAGCAGCGAGTGGGTTGTTGAACGAAGACATTATATAAGCAGTAATACTGAAAAGAAAACAGACAATCATCACTAACTATATATAAAATAATCGCTATGACATAAAACAAGGTCGTTAAGTTTTGTGAATTACCCTCCCACTATATTAACGATTTCACCACCCTCTAATGAAATCGAGAAAGCAAGTTTCTTTAGTTGGTACACGGAGCCCAATCAAGCGATCATGGACCCGAATAATATCAGCCATCCATGACCCCCAAAAGGTAGTTTCCGATTGCAACCGGTGCAACCTCCATGTATTCACCTCACGTCCAGTAAGGGCCCAATAATATGAAGCCGTTTACTATCACGTGTCAAGATGACCCATCAATGTTGAGTCGTGAAGGACGGTCCCCTTAACGTCCCCAATAATATGAGCCAACGTTAAAGGGAGTTCCAACCGACTCACAACAATTGTCAATGGCGTGGACAGCTTTCCGACATACATGACCCTCTCAATAATATGAGCCGGGCCATGTATACGGGTAGCATCGACGTACACCCATTGTTGATGGAAGGTAGGGATAATTTAAACAAATTTAAATTCCCTTTAGTTTATCGAATAAAAATTTATCTTGATATTAGTTTTAAATCGCATTTAAAACGAAGGATTTTATTTTCGAAAATTTGGTCTCATGCAGATATTTTAAATCAAATTTAAAACATGCGGATTCAACTAACTATATATCACATATATAAACATTGGGATGATCGATCGCGAGAGCTATGCGGTCCGTGGTTGCCAGCCACGGACCTGGGTCCAATCCTAGGGGTAATGCAACATGCAATGCAATCATATTACAATGCTTCTGGTTTTACAGATCTTCGGTCTTCAATATCTTTGATCGTCATTGTCCACCGTCTTCGGATGTCCTCCAACTAAATCTAGTAATTTACATTTAAATATACCATGACATATAAGGGATACATTTTTCAAGGGGTGGGAACGGGCCACAAACAGGCCCACTTAAAATGATATTCAATAATATTAATACAACCGAATCACAAAAACCTATCGCATACACCTAAAAAATTGGGCACGGCTCTCGATCATCCCAATCATGCAATCAATCTAATTAATTTTCATAAATAAAATAATCAAATTATTTATCCACAAAATCATATTTTAATTACGAAATCGCATTTTATAAATAAAATCGTATTTTGTCGATAAAATAAAATTTTGATCAACAAAATCATATTTAATTTATAAAATCATATTTCAAAATTAAAATCGTATTTTGCAATTTTAATTAAATCAAATTGGGCTTAAAACAATTCTTGGCCCAAAAATACTCAAAATTTCAAAATCGACCAAAACGGACCCGATATCGAATATCGGCCCGAAAACTTCACGGGCTGCCCGGGACAGGACCGAACTAAATCCTAGAAAACAAACCAGCCGTCACGACATCGCCGGAGCATCCCCGGACGGCGCCGCCGCCACATATCGCGCGCGGCGCAAGGCCGCGCGCTGCCGCGATTTGCGCGGCATCTCATGCGGGCAACATCGCGCAATCTTGCGCGCATCCAGCAGCGTGCGTCGGCCGACAGTTGTGCGACCAGCGTACCCATCGTCGGCCAGCAAGCAACAATCGTGCGGCCAGCGTGCAATCTCAGGGCGGCCATCATTGGCGCAACGCGGCCCGCCTACTGCCCATTATCGCGCAACCAGTGCGCATAATTTTGTGGGCAGTGGCCGGCCAGCAAGTGGCCGTCGCACAGCCATCGTTGGCGACATCACGAGGCCGCGTGCACGCAATTTGCGTGCGGACGTTGGGCCGCCGCCGTGCGGCTTGCTTCCCGAACTTTGTTTTTCGATCTGAAAAGTTAAAGATTAGATACAATAAGGCAGCAATTGTATTGATGGATCCGAGCCAAAGCTCTGATACCACTGTTGGGGAACCGTGGCGGATCCGGATCCCGTCTCCCGGTGAGGCAGCGGAAGAACAAAATTAGGCCGGGAAACGTTCAATACAATTCAAAATAACACAATATGAACCATTCATAGGGTGTTTAGTCAGTTACCTTGCTTGCGTCTTGGCGCCTGGCTCCGACCAGTTTCACGAGAAAACCGGCACTTCACGGTAGGCGGCGGTAGATTACGTCAATCAGGTCCACGACCGGAAGGGAGACTCCTTCGTCAGCCTGCACTAGAAAGCCTGACGAGATCAGCACGGACGGATTCTCCTCGAAAGATTGGTCGGAACAAATTCCGACGAGGGAGGCGGCGGCGGCGGCGGCCGTGCGTGAGGAGAGGGAGAGGGGGCGGCGGCGGTTTTTGGAGTGCTAGGAGGTAGGTTGTGTAATCAAGTGTTATGATTAAAAGCCTCCAAGTCTTCATTAAGTAGACTAGTGATAAACTTGGACCGGCCCAACGGGCCCGGGTCCAACGTATGAACATTCGGTTCATCCCTATCACCGTGACTTCATCATAACTCCGATCCCCGATCAGATCAGACCGATCGACTCAGTTTTCAAAATTGAATATTATGGTCTGAAAAACCACCATCCCTATCACCGTGACTTCATCATAACTCCGATCCCCGATCAGATCAGACCGATCGACTCAGTTTTCAAAATTGAATATATGGTCTGAAAAACCATTTTCAGAACCCCAGTGCAAAATGACCGTTTTGCCCCTCAACGGCGGGAAATCACGATTTGACCCCTGTTGACTTTTAGGAAGGCGCACTTCCAAAATCCTCCTCAAGTGCTCAACACATTGAGCTCAGTATCCGTGCGGGAATCTCGAATCCAGTACTTGTGTGACCCTCAATGGTTCAGGGATACAGCTAGCCGTGGGCCCACAACCATTGTGGCTCCGGAATCACAATTCCGGACTTGCCCATCGGATCATGGTAAGAGCGTCTAGCAACATCGCCCCATGATCCCCTAGGTATCACTGATAGTGCCTGCAAGAACCAGTTGGTCGTGGTTAGCGTACAGTACGGTCCTTTTAATCCAAATATCCCGATCAGATCAACGACCATTGGTAAATTGAGAGTCGTTATAGATCCGATAGCTATGCATACATCTTGGAGATCGAATAGTGACATCGCGAGTGTAACTAGGTAAACCATTTACCTAAAACACTTATAGTACTCTGGCCAGAGATTTATACACTATTATCCCCTCAGATAGCATAGGATATCCATGCATGTCTGCGTGCGGTGAATCCTCGACAATGATGCATCGACTCCTACATGCATCGGGGTCTCACCCAATCCCGCCGCCTAATGACCCCAAGTGAGTCGGCAAACGGGTCAAAGTGAGACGCTTATCATGTAGAGTCTCAATGACATTTCGAGTCGTGAGGACTAATCAGTACAACCAAGACCTCGGACTTATCCACTCGACAAATGATAACCACTTGGAAAGTCCGAATGAGGGTAGTTCAATAGAACACCAGGTCACTATCTATCTGCATGCTCAGAACATCACAATGTTCCCTACCAATGAAACATGGTACTTCGCATCGCAGATACTAGTCTCGAGCTCGGGCGGCCTTATCCTCATTTTGATGGCCCAATCGACTATGAACTAATTCAGAATACACAGTGACTATTAGATGTGTTTCATGATAGCCGTCATACCCACTATCACATCTAACATACACTATAGTGCATTCTAGGTCTTTACTCAACGCAATTGTTAATCATCATACAACACAATGAAAGTAAAGAATGCCATAAATAAAATGCGAATATCATATATAAAGATTGTCATATACAAGAGTCTATAAACCAACACGCCACAAGTTGGCTAGTTGGGCATCTACTCTAACAATAAATACACTGGCACTCAACCAACCGAGGTTCTACTAGCTGCAGCTCCACTCTGCCCAGCCAGATTACCTGTAGCTCCTGCAATGGAAACACAGACCCAAGACACAAAAGCAGGAAAAGAAATACGAGTTCAAACCTCAGTACGAAGAGCACTAAGACAACAGCAACTCATAAACATGCAGTAAATCAAAACATGAATGCATGAGGGCTGTCAAAGAATCGGTCATCTAGGCCAACGAGTCAGTTGGAAAATCAAGGGCGAGCCTCTATACCACGCACAACCAATCAGCCGGTGGAAATCATCGGTCTGTGATCTTCAGGGCTGGCCACTCAATTACCCATCACAGCTCGGTGGTATTCAGACACGACTAATCAATCGGTCACCACTCCGATGATAGCGTTGGACCTTTCAGGCACGACACATCTGTCTGTCGATCACAACGTGGCTATTTCTCGGGTTCTCAATCAATCAATCATTAGGCTCAATATGTATGAATGAATGCGATGAAATTCAAATCTGATTTCAACATGCATAATTCACGTAAACAGAACATATAAATTCAGGTATGAGCCACAAGTGTTCACGTAAAAACACAATAATCATACAACAGATTCCACAGAACATCATTCATGCTTCAAAAAACTACACGCTTATGCCAAAGCTGTAATCAAAAGCTCAATTCGTACCTCAATGCTCAGATTCTACCTCAACAGATCTCACCAGGACACTGCAACTCAGCCTTCACCAATCTGCTCCTTCGCTGGTCTCGCAAACACAGCAGGAACTGCCTGGGAACTCAAATCTATCAAGACATCTCATAACTTAGCTCAAATCTGAACTTCTACACCTTATGGCCTACGGTCAAAACTCATATCTGGTTCTACCTATAAATTCGGGTTCTAACAACTAGAACTAAGCTCAAATTAGTAAGGAACTCTTACCCATAAGCTCAAATGAACTAAGTGTTGGCGCAGCGGCGGATCCGGATCTCGTTCCCTGGGCGCAGCGGAAGATTTAAAAATTTGCACCGGAAATGGTCAATACATAACATAAATCAACAATAAACATCCATAGGTGTTTAGATTTGGTACCTTGCTGGCGTCTAGGCGCCTGGCTCCGACAAATTTCATGAGGAAATTGGCACTTCAACGGTTGTCGTTCTCCTAATCCGGTCCACGACTGGATAAAAATTTGCACCGGAAATGGTCAATACATAACATAAATCAACAATAAACATCCATAGGTGTTTAGATTTGGTACCTTGCTGGCGTCTAGGCGCCTGGCTCCGACAAATTTCATGAGGAAATTGGCACTTCAACGGTTGTCGTTCTCCTAATCCGGTCCACGACTGGAATCACGACTCCTTTGGCAGTCTGCACTAGAAAACGTGACGAATCTTTCACGGACGGAATCTCCTCGTCGAGGTGGTTGGAACAAGTCCAACCACGACAAGCGGCGGCACACGGCGGCGGCGGCGCACGACGGGCGGCGCGTGAGGGGCGACGGCCGAGAGGGAGGAAGAGGAGAGGGGGGCGGCGGCTATAGTCTAGGGTTTTGTGAGAGTTGTTGTGTAGACAATGTAGGCCTAGGTCAAGTATTAATAGATATGTGATGGACTTGGACCGGCCCAATGGGCCTGGGGCGGGCCCAGGTCCATATGAACATTCGGTTCAAGTACATCGCCGTGGCTCCATCATAATCCCGATCGACGATCAGATCGGACCGATCTACACAGTTTACAAAACTGAGTATTATGATGAGAAAACAATTTTTCAGACTACCGAGTCCAAAATTGCAGTTTAGCCCCTCCAAGTTTCAGGGATAGTCAAACTAGCCCAAACTTTAGGGAAATTGCACTTTGACCCCTGTTGACTTTTAGGAAGTCGCACTTCCATCCTTCCTCCTCCTATGCTCAACAAATTGAGCTCAATTTTCGTGCGGAAATCGAGAAGCCAGTACTTGTGTGACCCTCAATGGTTCAGGGATACAGCTAGCCGTGGGCACACAACAATTGCGACTCCGAAAACACATTTTCAGACTAACCCATCGGATCATGGTAAAGTGCCTAGCAACATCGCCCCATGATCCCCTAGGTATCACTGATAGTGCCTGCAAGAACCAGTCGGTCATGGTTAGCGTACATTACAGTCCTTTCAACACATATATCTCGATCAGATCAACGACCATTGGTAAATCGAGAGTCGCTAGAGATCCAATAACCATGCATACATCTTGGAGATCAAATAGTGACATCGCGTGTGTTACTAGGTAAATCCATTTACCTAAAACACATCTAGTACTCTGGCCAGAGATTTATCACACTTATATCCTCAGATAGCATAGGATATCCACGCACAAAGGCGAGCGGTGAATCCTCGACAACGAAGCATCGACTCCTACCTGCATCGGGACCTTACCCAATCCCGCCACCTAATGACCCCAACTGAGTCGGTAAATGGGTCAAAGTGAGGCACCTATCATGTAGAGTCTCAATGACGTTTCGATTAGTGAGGGCTAATCTGTACAACCAAGACCTCAGACTTATCCACTCGACAAATGGTAACCACTTGGAAAGTCCGAACGAGGGTAGTTCGATAGATCACCAGGTCACTATCCATATGCATGCTCAGAATATCACAATGTTCCCTAGCAATGAAACGTGGTACTTCACATCGCAGATGCTAGTCTCAAGCTCGGGCGGCCTTAGCCTCATTTTGACGGCCCAATCGACTAGGAACGAGTTTAGAATACACAGTGACTATTAGATGTGTTTCATGATAGCCATCACATCCAATATCACATCTAACATACACTATGGTGCATTCTAGGTCTTTATCCAACACAATTGTTAACATTATAAAATAATTAAGATAAAGAATGCCATAAAACAATACGAATTTCATAAATAAAGATCGTTATACAAAGAGTCAATAAAAACCCACACGCCACAAGTTGTATAGTTGGGTATCTACTCTAACAATCTCCCACTTGCCCTATAGCCAACTACTCATCAGACGCAGTCCCATTGTTTCGCGATGTTTTTCAAACAACGGTCCTGGCAAGGGCTTCGTAAGTGGATCAGCAATGTTGTCTGCAGAGGCGACTCTCTCGACTGCTATGTCACCTCTAGCCACAATATCCCGGATTATGTGGTATTTCCTCAGTATATGTTTGGATCTTTGATGAGACCTGAGCTCCTTTGCTTGCGCAACGGCACCCGTGTTGTCGCAGTACACCGGGACTGGACCAACTCCTTCAAGGATTACACCCAACTCTTGGACGAAATTCCTTATCCAAACCGCCTCTTTAGCAGCAGCTGATGCTGCGATGTACTCAGCCTCAGTGGTCGAATCCGTGATGGTGTCATGCTTAGAACTCTTCCAAGAGACAGCACCACCATTGAGCATGAATACAAATCCAGAGGTTGACTTCGAATCATCCACATCACATTGGAAGCTAGAATCAGTGTAGCCTTTCAATTTCAGTTCACCACCCCCATAGACCATGAACATATTCTTAGTCCTTCGTAAGTACTTAAGAATATCTTTCACGGCCTTCCAATGCATTTGGCCGGGGTTGGCTTGGTAACGGCTCATGACACTCAGAGCATATGCGACATCCGATCTAGTTGAGATCATGCCATACATAATACTACCTATTGCCGAGGCATATGGCACACGTGTCATCATCTCTATCTCCTCATCTGTCTTTGGAGACATAGACTTAGATAGAGTGATCCCGTGGCACATAGGTAGGTGTCCTCTCTTGGACTCTTCCATAGAGAACCGCTTAAGTGTGATATCGATGTAGGTAGCTTGGGTGATTCCGAGCATCCTTTTCGATCTATCTCTATAGATCTGTATTCCTAGAATGTAGGATGCTTCACCCATGTCCTTCATCAAGAATTTACTAGACAACCATAATTTTGTTTATTGCAACATTCCTACATCATTCCCAATTAGTAGAATGTAATCAACATAAAGTACAAGGAATGTCACAGCATTTTTAACTACCTTCTTAAACACACATGGCTCCTCAGGATTCTTGATGAAACCAAATTCCTTAATTGTTTCATCAAATCTCAGTTTCCAACTTCTCGATGCTTTTTTGAGACCGTAGATCGATCTCTGAAGTTTGCATACTTTATGCTTACTTCCTACAGATGTGAAACCCTCAGGCTGCGTCATATAGATCTCTTCCTTAATGTTTCCATTAAGGAACGCAGTTTTCACATCCATTTGCCATATCTCATAATCGTACCATGCGGCTATGGCTAGTAGGATTCTAATTGACTTGAACATTGCGACTGGTGAAAAGGTTTCATCATATTCGACACCTTGCCTTTGAGTGTAACCTTTCACGACCATTCGTGCCTTGTAGGTCAGTACCTTTCCATCAGGCCCAAGTTTTCTCTTGTAAATCCATTTACACCCAATAAGAACTATTCCTTCGGGAGGAATAACAAGAGTCCAAACTAGGTTTGAATGCATCGAGTCAATCTCAGATTGCATTGCTTCAAGCCACAAATTAGAATCAGCATCGGAAATTGCCTCCTTGAAAGTTCTTGGATCACATCCAATAGTTTGATCACTTTTGATCATCTTCAAGTAGGAAACCATATCTAACAGGAGCCCTAGGAACCCTTTCAAATCTCCTAGGTGCGACCATTTATGGTATTGGCTCTTGTGGTGAGGGAGATTCACTTGGTACTTCAGATGGTTCTCGAACCTCTTCGAGTTCTACTATCTTGACTTTTCTATCAAGTAGAAACTCCCTTTCCAGAAAGGTGGTATTTCTAGAAACAAACACTTTTGTTTCATTGGGATTGTAGAAGCAGTATCCAATAGAATTCTTTGGATACCCAATGAAGTAACATAAGATGGATCTATTATCCAGCTTATCTCCCACTGTCTGCTTCACGTAAGCAGGACATCCCCAAATCCTCATGTATGAGTATTTGGGCGGCTTGCCCATATATATCTCATATGGAGTCTTATACACTGCCTTGGCTGTTAGAGTAGATGCCCAACTAGCCAACTTGTGGCGTGTGGGTTTTATAGACTCTTGTACAAACAGTCTTTATATATGATATTCGCATTTACTTATATGGCGTTCTTTACTTTCATTATGTGTGTAATGATTTACAATTGCGTTGAGTAAAGACCTAGAATGCACTGAAGCGTATGTTGGATGTGATAGTGGGTATGACGGCTATCATGAAACACATCCAATAGTCGCTGTGTATTCTGAACATGTTCCTAGTCGATTGGGCCGTCAAAATGAGGATAAGGCCGCCCGAGTTTGAGACTAGTATCTGCGATGCGAAGTACCATGTTTCATTGGCAGGGAACATTGTGATGTTCTGAGCATGCAGATGGATAGTGACCTGGTGATCTATCGAACTACCCTCCTTCGGACTTTAGGCGTCTCACTTTGACCCGTTTTCCGACTCACTTGGGGTCACAAGGCGTCGGGATTGGGTGAGACCCCGATGCATGTAGGAGTCGATGTATCGTTGTCGAGGATTCACCGCTCGCAGACATGCGTGGATATCCTATGCTATCTGAGGGGATAATAGTGTATAAATCTCTGGCCAGAGTACTAGAAGTGTTTTAGGTAAATGTGTTTACCTAGTTACACTCGCGATGTCACTATTTGATCTCCAAGATGTATGCATAGCTATCGGATCTATAGCGACTCTCGATTTACCAATGGTCGTTGATCTGATCGGGATATATGGATTGAAAGGACCGTACTGTACGCTAACCACGACCGACTGGTTTTTGCAGGCACTATCAGTGATACCTAGGGGATCATGGGGCGATGTTTCTAGACGCTTTACCATGATCCGTTGGGCATGTCCGGAATTGTGATGCCGGAGCCACAATGGTTGTGGGCCCACGGCTAGCTGTATCCCTGAACCATTGAGGGTCACACAAGTACTAGATTCGAGATTCCCGCACGGATACTCAGCTCAATGTGTTGAGCACGAGAAGAGGATATCGGGAAGTGCGACTTCCTAAAAGTCAACAGGGGTCAAACCGGGGTTTCCCGCTGTTGAGGGGCAAAACGGTCTTTTTGCACTGGGGTTTTGAAAAATGGTTTTTCATATCATAATATTCAGTTTTGGAAACTGAGTCGATCCGTCCGATCTGATCGGCGATCGGAGTTACGGTGAAGTCTCGGTGGTGGAGATGAACTGAATGTTCATCGTTGGGCCGGTCCAAGTCCAACACTCAAGCTTATTTAATTAAGCTTAAGCCTAGACTTAACATAACTTGACACAACTCCCAAGAACCCTAACCCTTATCTCTATAGCCGCCCCTCCTCTCTCGAACGCCGCCGCCTCCGTGCGCCGCCCGCCGCCGCCGCCACTTCGCCAGAAATCATTCCGGCCTAGTTTTTCGAGGAGAATCCGTTCGTGCAAAATTCGTCAGTGCTTCTAGTGCAGCCTGAAGAAGGAGTCTCGGTTCTGGTCGTGGACCGGATTGGCGATATCTACCGCAATCTACCGAGAAGAGCCGGGTTCTTGTAATTCCGGTTGGAGCCAGGCATAAGTGCCAGCAAGGTATTCGTTTTGAACACCCTATGAATGACGATATTTGTATTGTTGTCCTTCGTATTGATCGTCTCCCGGCTTTTATTCTACGTTCTTCCGCTGCCTCTCCGGGGGGCGGATCCGGATCCCCAACATTGGTGTGGACATTTTTCAACAACATTACCGCCGTTTCGAGCGCATAGCCCCAAAACAAGGTAGGAAGTTCAGTGAAGCTCATCATAGATCGAACCATGTCCATCAAGGTTCGATTACGACGCTCCGCTACACCATTGAGTTGTGGTGTGGCCAGAGGGGTCCACCGTGAGAGAATCTCATTCTCCTTAAGATAGTCTTGAAATTCAGCACTTAAGTATTCACCATCTCGATCGGATCGAAGTGCTTTAATACTTTTCCCCAACTGATTTTCTACTTCAGCCTTGAATTCTTTGAACTTTTCAAAGGATTCAGACTTGTGCTTCATTAAGTACAAGTACCCATACCTAGAGTGATCATCGGTAAAGGTGATGAAGTATGTGTGACCGTACTTAGTACCAGTGCTAAGTGGGCCACACACATCAGTGTGGATCAAATCCAATAGGCCTTGAGCACGTTCAGGCTTGCCCGTGAAGGGTTGTTTAGTCATTTTTCCCTTGAGACAAGACTCACAAGTCGGTAGGGAGTTAATGTCAGACATATCAAACATGTCACTCCTAACCAACTTGTTCATGCTATTCAAGAAAACATGACCTAGCCTAGCGTGCCAAATTTGTGTCGGGTTCAAGCTATCGTTTTTCCTTTTAATAATTGTTGTATGTGTTTCCACATCGCGAGTTGGAACTTCTTTTAATTTTAAGGTGTATAGATCGTTTTCGCGTTTCCCACAATCAAACATTCATTATTGTACATATTGCAAATCGAATTGGCAAAATGACAAGAATATCCATCACTATCAAGCATAGAAACAGAAATAATGTCCTTCTTTATGGTCCCCTCGAACACGACAAGCATGTTCACCACCTCTTCAAGGGTGGCTTCCAGCTTGTTCATGTTAAAGTTGACCACAAAGGGGTCGAATGCAGCAGGGAGTGAGAGGAGAAGCAGATCCACAGACAGTTCATGTGGAAGCGTGATATCAAGGCCCACTAGCTTCTCAATGAGCCCAATCATACGAACCCCATGCTCGCGGACAGAAGTCCCATCGCGCATGCGGCTTGTCATGAGCTCCTTGACAGTAGTGAACCTCTCAGTCCGATAGTTCTCCCCATACAGCTCCTTGAGATGAAGGTGTATGCTAGCAGCATACTCCGTTTTCTCAAAGCGCCGCTGCATTTCATTGGACATCGATGCTATCACATAGAACCGTGCCTTAAACTCGTCGTCCCACCATTTTTCCAGCTTTGCCAGTTCCTCAGGACTGGCATCGGCAGGGGCTTCCTTCGGACGAGTCTTCTCTAGCGTGTAGAGAAGTTTCTCCAAAGCCAAAACAATTTTGAGGTTTCGAAGCCAATCTTGGTAGTTCAATCCAGTGAACTTGTTGCTATCCAGTATAGCAGCAAGTGGATTTTTGATTGAATACATTGTAATAGCAGTTTATACGGAAAAGAAAGATAGATATGCATTACAGACTATTTATGAAAAACGCTAAGACATAAAACAAGGCCATTTAGTTTTATGAATTACCCTCCCACGATTTTAACGATTTCACCACCCTCTAATGAAATCGAGAAAGCAAGTTTCCTTAGTGATACACAGAGTCCAATCAAGAAATCATAGTCCCGAATAATATCAGCCAACCATGACCCTCAAAAGGTAGAGTCCAATTGCAACAGGTGCAACCTCCATGTATTTTTACCTCACGTCCAGTAAGGGCCCAATAATATGACGCCGATTACTATCACGTGTCAAGATGCCCCATCAATGTTGAGTCGTGATGGACGGTCCCCTTAACGTCCCCAATAATATGAGCCAACGTTAAAGGAAGTTCCAACCGACTCCCAGCATGTGTCAATGGCGTGTACAGTTTTCCGGCATACATAACCCCCTCAATAATATGAGCCGGGCCATGTATACGGGTAACATCGACGTACACCCATTGTTGATGGAAGGTAGGAAATTTTAAACAATATTTAAATTCCCTTAGTTTATCGAATAAACTTTTAATCTTGATATAAATTTTAAATCAAATTTAAAATGAGGGATTTTAATTTTGAAATTTGGTCTCAATAATTTTAAATCAAATTTAAAAATGCGGATTCGACAGATATATATATCGCATATAAATTTGGGATGATCGATAAGCGAGAGCTATGCGATCCGTGGTTGCCAAGCATGGATCTAGGTCCAGTCCTAGGTGAAATGCAGTATGCAAATGCAATCCTATTACATTAGCTTCCAGTTTTACAAATCTTTGGTCTTCAATATCTTTGATCATCATCTCCACCATCTTCAAAAAGTCCTCCCACTAAGTCTAATATTTATATTTAAATAGCCATGACAAGTAGGGATACAATTTTAAAGGGGTGGGAACGGGCCATAAACCAGGCCCACTTTGAAATTGATATCAACAATATTACAACCAAAATTTGTAAAACCTAGAATACACCTAACACTTTGGGCACGGATCTCGATCATCATTTCACCATCCTCTAATGAAATCGATAAAGCAAGTTTCCTTAGTGGGTACACAGAGTCCAATCAAGAAATCATGGTCCCGAATAATATCAGCCAACCATGACCCTCAAAAGGTAGAGTCCAATTGCAACAGGTGCAACCTCCATGTATTTACCTCACGTCCAGTAAGGGCCCAATAACATGACGCCGATTACTATCACGTGTCAAGATGACCCATCAATGTTGAGTCATGATGGACGGTCCCCTTAACGTCCCCAATAATATGAGCCAACGTTAAAGGGAGTTCCAACCAACTCACAGCAAATGTCAATGGCGTGTACAGCTTTCCGGCATACATAACCCCCTCAATAATATGAGCCGGGCCATGTATACGGGTAGCATCGACGTACACCCATTGTTGATGGAAGGTAGAAATTTTAAACAAATTTAAATTCCCTTAGTTTATCGAATAAACATTTAATCTTGATATAAATTTTAAATCAAATTTAAAATGAGGGATTTTAATTTTGAAATTAGGTCTCATAATTTTAAATCACATTTAAAAACACGGATTCAACAGATATATATCGCATATATATAACTGGGATGATCGATAGCGAGAGCTATGCGATCTGTGGTTGCCAAGCACGGATCTAGGTCCTGTCCTAGGTGAAATACAGTATGCAAATGCAATCCTATTACATTAGCTTTCAGTTTTACAAATCTCCGGTCTTCAATATCTTTGATCATCATCTCCACCATCTTCAAAAATGTCCTCCCACTAAGTCTAATATTTATATTTAAATAGCCATGACAAGTAGGGATACAATTTTAAAGGGGTGGGAACGGGCCATAAACCAGGCCCACTTTGAAATTGATATCAACAATATTACAACCAAAATTTGTAAAACCTAGAATACACCTAACACTTTGGGCACGGATCTCGATCATCCCAAACATACTCAATTCAAATAATTGACATAAATAAAATAATCAAATCAAATTTGATATTTTCCAACAAAATCATATTTTAAATATAAAATCATATTTTATGAATAAAATCATATTTTGTTATTTTTAAATTGCATCTGATGGTCCCAAAAATAGGATCAAAACAAGTACAGGAGTTCAGAAGGGGGGGGGGGGGTTTGAATGAACTCCTTCAATTTTTCTATTTCAATTTCTTTTCAAAACGTTTTACATCCGCTGCTTAACTCAAGTTCGAGTTACCAAACTTGAGGTATCTCAGTTAAGTGCAAATCTCTCGGCTAACTAAAAAGTGCGGAATGAAACCGATTGATTTGTGAACAGTGAATAATAAATAAATGCGTAAATGTAAAGAGATAAAGGGACAGAGTTTGTTTCTGGAAGTTCGGATAAAAATATCCTACGTCTCCCCTTCTTCCTTTTCAGGAAGGTTTCACTAGAAGATTTGATGAGTGTAGTACTTCTACAAACACCCAGTCACCAAGCCTCGCTCAAGGTGAACTCCTAGCAATCCTCAAACTATCCACGCAGACGCAGCTGCTGGTTTACAATTCTTAGAAATATTTTCAAACGGAATTTTGGGAAGCCCGTTTGTTACAGACTCAACTAAATATAACAATGAATACAAGTTCTGTGAGACTGTAAAATCCTCTGATTTTTTATACAATGAAATCGATTCAACAATGGTGAATCAGAGGATGACTCGAAGATATTTTTCTATGAAGATCAACGGTATAGTTCTTCGAGTGTTTGAGCTTTTGTGAGAGTGACTACAAAGTAATGAAAGCTCAGAAAGCAATTTGGCAGAGTTTCAGCAATAGCAAAGGCGAGAGTTTTTCTTCAATTCAAAACTTCTGCTATTTATACTCTTCGCTCAATGGTCGATTAACTCTGATAAGGCACTGAAATCCTTTTTGAAATACTGACAATCGTACGCCGTCAATTCTGCTCCACTACATGGTAACATATAATTTCCATATATGTGCAATCCCGTTGTAACGACCTCTGCCAATGTGTACTATTTACCCAGAAATAGTACCAATCTTGTCTCCTTAATTCCAGGCAATTGTACGATTCTGTTATGGCCATCGATCTTTTCCAATATGAGTATTTGATCGAACTTGAATCAGCTTAACGCTTACGCCTGAAATCGTTTCTGTTGGCAGATATATTTTTCTTGAAGACGATTGAACAGTAACTATCTGTCGTGGTAAACATATCTGATCATTTGCAAATTCAGAAAGGCTGACGTCATCATATCTGTTATACAACCACTGTAGCTGACGTCATCATATCTGTTATACAACCACTGTAGCTGACGTCATCATATCTGTTATACAACCACTGTAGCTATATCTGATGGTGACGTCATGGTATCTGATAGTTCTACTATGCTCATATTTGTTGACAGCATCGTTCACTTGTACTGTTCCAATAACAAACACTGTTGCGTTATCTGATGTCAGCAAACATTACTTGCACTGTTTCGATATCTGTTGGCAGAAATATTCCCCGATACAATAACGATGTCAGTTGGTAGATATCTTCGCTAATACAATCTTCAAAATCTGTTTTCAGCAACCATTACTGATCCAATAGCGATATCTTTTGACAACAACAAACATTCTCAAAACACTTCCAACAGTAGATACCTGACCCGATAACCCGAATACCTAATCCGATAACCCAAAAGTCTCAGAACCCGAATCAAATCAACTCTGTAACCTGGTAACAAATCTCAAAGCCAAACCGATAACTGTTGTCAGCAACTTGATATCTTATGAAAATATTATTCGATTATCTTCGTTAAGTCCAAATCTTTTCTTATTTTTGTTATCACCAAAATTAAAATATTTTATCCTAACAATTTCCCCCTTTTTGGTGATGACAAAACCTAACAGCCAAGATAAATATATAGGCAAAATAAATTGCACACGAACTGCTGAGAACAGAAATTCCATTAACTGAAAATGAGGTACAAAAGATTTGTACAACAATAAGCCAATCCTAAATAGATCTAAAATCTTCTTCTTTTATACGATCCACTCCTGCTCCCTCTGCTCCTTTCTCTCCTTTCCCTTTCTCGATCAGCAGTCATCATTCTCTCCACAATGTCTCTCTGAGCATTGTCAATATCTCTTTGTTTCTCGATCAGCAGTCATCATTCTCTCCACAATGTCTCTCTGAGCATTGTCAATATCTCTTTGAGAAATCTCTGCTGTTCTGACAACATTACCACTGCTTTCACCTTGGTTAACAGGAGTAGGTAGAGGGCGGCGGCTGCTGCTTCCTTCCCCCTTTTTGGCATCACCGCCACGAATGTAGTCGACAATATCGCCAAGCTGAGTGGAAAGGCTGAGAAGATCTGCTGCTATTTTTGCTTGGAATTCTAACTGTTCACTCCTGATAGCAGCAATTTGCCCATCCAAAGCAGTTATTTTTGCATCTTGCGCGCTTAATTCCTTTTTGACATCCACAAAATTTTCAATGACATTTAAGCCATGAGCCGCCACACCCTTCTTAAAATGGTCAATGTGTAGAAGCTGTGAGTCACCTTGCCTCTGATTGTCTTGACGAATACCCTGAAGTGAATGGCGGAGAGTTTCATGCTGGTGTCGCAAAGCATCTAGAACACCCCTGTCAACAGTATTGAGCTTAGATAGAATTTCGCTGTTAGAATCATTGATACGCTGAATTAAAAGAGTCCGGAGATCATCGATTGCGTCAACAAACTTAGTGCGACCAACCGGTAATGATGTCAAAATATCAGCAGTATCATCCAATGGAATATCATCTGCATCAAAGTCCATAGACATACTGGTGGAAGAAGTGGAAGTCTCCAGGCACGGAGATGTAGCAGGAGGAGATTCTGGACTCTGTACAAAGTATAATTGCTCCTCCTGAGAAACAGTAGGAATACCAGGACCTAATGCAAGTGGTTCATCACGCAAGGGAGAGGGAGAACGATAA
>KV017485.1:158680-183211 GCA_001598015.1 Dorcoceras hygrometricum | reverse complement strand
CTCACGTTACCGACTAGCGAAGTAGGACTCTGGGGTGTATTCGCGTCGAAAGGCCTCGCAGAAAACATCCCAAGGGAGCATCGTCCCACTGTCTCGAAGCATCCTCGAAGTACTCCTCCACCAGCGCTGAGCATCATCTCGCAGCTGCAGCACTGCCAACTTCAGTCTCTTTTCTGGAGCATACTCCACGGTATCAAACAGCTCCTCCATCTGAACAAGCCACGCCTCAGCCCTAGCGCCACCCTCAGTACCGGCCAACATCGGTGGGTTCGTCCGCTGAAATCGGGCTAAGACTAACTCCATTCCACCTATCTGCCTAGTGACGTCCTCCACCTGGGCGTCATCATCACTACCTGCTCTAGACTCCTCCTCAGAACGTCTAGTCCTCCTACCTCCTCCACGTCTCGGCGGCATCTAATCAAGCCTAGAGGTAAGATCTCACAGCAGATATAATAACAAGGAAGATAATAGATCACAAAAGTTACAAAGGCAATCAAAATCAAATCAAAACTCTGTGCCTAGACTCGAGTGTGATCAAAAGAAATCGATCTTATCCCAGTTTAAGCTCTGATACCAAAAATGTCAGTCCCCGTGCTAATTACCAACAATTAACACATATAAACGCATAATTACGGAAGCTTAAAATCAGGGCTTAAAAAAAATTTCGAAATACAATGGCCTGAACTTCAAATCATACATTCAAAATAGCCATAATCACGCTAACCCTACTGCCAGAAGCTATTCCAAATTCTGCACTTCTACGCAGACTTAGGCTACTAAAAACCGAGCTCAAATCACAAGAATTTCTCACCCAAAAGCTCACGCTAGCAGAAGAACGCACGCACAGACTTTCCTCAAAAGCTTCGAAGTCCAGCAGCTTCGCGTTACCACTTCCAGCGCAATTCAACTTCTCAAATGGGTAGCAAACGAAAGAACTATGCAAGGGGAATTCAGCGCCACAAAAATCTTCAAAAACAAAGGCTGGATGCGATGGAAATCTAGGGAAGAAATGTCTCGGTGAACAGTAGTTCGACGAGGGTTTGGAGAAGATGAGATAAGATATGGCTGGTTCAAAATATTTCTAAGTGTAAATCAACACTTCGATATATACCTCTTCAAACCTCGCCTACTGATTCACTAAGATCCATCGAAGTATTCAGCAAAAGTCTATCAGCAGCAACCTTCCCTTTTCTTTTCGTAAAATCAGCAGCAACGACTAAACAACAATCGCACGAAAACCTTCAAAACGACACCGTTCCAACTTATCTAAACGACGCCGTAGCAAATACCAGCAGACAACAACTCTCGCGCAAGCAAAAAAAACATCTGCTGGTCACAGCTCTATCTCCAAAACATTCTATCTGCTGGTCGCGAGAAATCACACAAAACGACGACGCATCCACTAATTCAAACGACGTCATTTCATAAATGCTCTTGCAAAAGCACGCCTGCTGATCAGCAGCAACCAATACAACGCAAACACTACCAGCAGTAAGGAATGCGTCACGCCTACGTCATCATATCTATCGATAGCTCTTGCGACTAGTTCTCAAACCATCAGCTGATCTCTTTTCACAAGCGCATCTGCTGAATCTAATAGTCAACATTCCAAAATGTTGACTAACACGCGTCACTTCCTCGCTCAATCTCACGCTACGCGCGATGTCTGCCAGCAGAAACTTCAATTCGCACCAAAGCCAGCAGATCTTCATGCGTCACGCTGATGTCACCATATCTGCTGATTCCAATTCCACCAGCAGGAGCTACAGTAACTTGCTATTAACAGCTTTGCACCAAAATTTGCTACGATATAATTCTTCAAAATTCAACGCAACATTCGAATCAACAGGAACTTCAATCCTTTCGCAAATTCCTCAAAACACACGTGATTAATCCCAAATCAAATCAATTAATCACTAATCTAACTTCTCAATCCTCACAATTTTCATCTCGGTCGTCCCTAGTCTTACATGCGTCCGATACTCAAACAGACGAAAAAAACAGAATATGCATATCATGCAACATTAAATTAAAAATAAATCACATAAAACGGAATGTAATTTTCTAAAATATTTTTTCTCCTAGTCATTCACTCATTCTCACGTAATCTGATTTCGGGCATTACACTTATTAAATTTTATCTCAACACCTCACCTCCAGTCGGGACATACACTGCAGGGTCATCACCTGCACCATTTAAACCTAGTGAACCTAGAGGCTCAGCATGCTCTATCTTTTAAAATAACAAAGTAAATATTAATAAAGTCGCATGCAAGCACATACTCGTAATAAAATAACATTAATGCATGAATATTAAAATCTTGTTCGTACATTTCATACATATCATAACATATAACGTACATAAGGCATGACATAACGTAACATGAAAAATGTAAGATTCGTATCAGTTAATGCGAGCGGACGTGTGACTAATCAGTCGAAATAACCAACGTACGTAGCGGTGCGTTCACCCGACCTTACCTCGGGATCCTATGAAGCACTCTACGGCCGAAAGTGTAGGACACCACTTCATTGGGATGAAGTTGTAGAAAGAGCTGGTTTAGGACCAGATATTGTGGAGAAAACAGCAGCAGCTGTTAGAAAGATAAGAGAACGAATGAAAGCTGCTCAAAGGCGACAGAAAAGTTATGCAGATAATCGAAGAAGGGAACTGAATTTTGATACAGGTGATCACGTATTTTTGAGAATAGCTCCAATGAAAGGAGTTATGCGTTTTGGAAAGAAAGGGAAATTGAGTCCAAGGTATATTGGACCATATGAAATTTTGGAGAAGATAGGAATATTAGCCTATCGATTAGGACTGCCACCGCAGCTGTCAGCAGTAGACAATGTTTTTCATGTATCAGCTTTGAGGAAATACGTTCCAAATCCTTCGCATGTGCTAAGTCATGAACCAATCCAATTAGCACCAGACTTGAGCTACGAAGAGCGACAGAAAGAATTCCCCTCCGAGAAATTAGAAGGCTAATAAACCGTAGCATTCCTATGGTTAAGGTACAATGGACTAACCAGTCGAAGCGAGAAGCAACGTGGGAAACAGAAGCTGATATGCTAAGTCTTTACCCTTATTTATTTGGTACGTAAATTTCCAGGACGAAATTTCAATAAGGAGGGTAGAGTTGTAACGCCCCAAAATCCATAGGACCACATTATGCATTTTGTTCATTTTATAGATTTAAAATGGCATGTTGAAATGTTATGCATTATCTGATTTCAATGATTTCAGAAAAACAGATGTGACGCAGCTGGTTTCAGTGGATGACTCCAAGGGTGATGCACGAGAAGTTTTTTAAAATGGATTGAAAATATCTTTAAGGAGGACAAATGATTTCTTTTGAAAAAGGTTTGGTGTTTTACAAATTTAAAATGAGAGGAAGGGAATTTTACTAAATTTTATAAGTGTGTCGTGCTTAATTTCACAAGTAGCATGCCACTAATCCCTTTCATATAAAAACCTGTTTTGAAAGCAAGATCCTAATCATTTGCAAAGAAAATCTTTAGTGTTCTTCAAAATATTCTCCAGAAAAGTTCGTGTGTTGCTTAAGGAGAAGATTTCTGCAGGAATCGGTTGCTGTTGCAAAGCTTCGTTTAAGGCAAGTAAAAGCTGATTCTTGACTCACCATTTAAAGCATATATTGATGTTTTCCGAGTCTCCTTGCCTATATGTTACTGTATGTTTAAAGTTCATGTTTAAAATGATTTATACATGAAAGAAGGAAAGAAATATGGGTTCAAAATAATGTTTTTTTGCTTCCAAATGTTTTCTAGAAAGTTTATGATGTTTTAAAAGTACTGAGGATTCGAATTTAATCCAAGAATGTTTATGAATGTTCTTCCTTTCAGTAGCCGTAATATCATAATTTGATAACTATGTAATCGGTAGTTGCTAGTTGAATCAGTATAAAGTCTGGTTTGATAGGCAACGGCTGATAGCGTAATTGTTGTTTTGATGTTACAAATATCAAGTCAAATTTCAGCAGTTGCGTTGTTTTCGTAAAATCAGTAGTTGCACTGTTCATTCCAGCAGTTGCATTCCATTGTAGTATTCCAGCAGTTGCACTATTCACTTCCAAAGTACTATTCATTGCGACTGGTACTATTCATTGCGAATGGTTCCAAATCCTTGCGTCTGGTTATTTAGCGAAAATCCTTACGTCTGGTTCCACGTATGTTAGCGCTTTTCTCGCGACTTGTTGATGCACTAACGACGTCGTTTCTTTAAGTTGTAGCTGTCAACAGATAGTTACTGTTCATTTTAGCAGATATTCTTACGTCATTATGTCTGTTTCCTACTTCAACGATGTCGTTTCATTTAATACGTTTGTTTTTAGTAAAAAGATCTTGCAGCTGTTTTCTTTTAGCACAACCCGTGAACAGTAGAAATCTGTTTTGTTTCATGGTACTGTTCCATTTTCTTGCGACTGGTTCCTGTCTTGCGACTGGTTCCTATTCATTGCGACTGGTTTCTCTTACAACTGGTTTCATTTCAATGATATGTTTCCAAAAGCTGAATTCGATACTCAGTAAAATTTTAAAGTGGAAGCAAGAGTTTTAAATGATGGAACCCGAGGATTTTTAAGAAAGAAAGTTTAAATAAGAATGTTAAAGGAAGAAAAGTTTATTTTAAGATTTATGGCAAAGATAACAGACGGTCATAATGGGTGAGGTGAGCAGCTATCAGTTGCCCTCCCATAAAGAGAAGGGTGAGCAGTCGTCTATATGTCGGTTGCCCTAACGCAAAGAAGCCAAAGGCTAAGGCTGATATCAGTAGTCACTTGATCTGGTGCAACACGGACCTAAGGAGAGCTTCTGAGCCAAATCTAAGGAAAAATGATAATGATGTTGAGATATGGGCTATTATCCCCTATCTCCAAGTTTATGAAAGAAAGAATGAATGTTTATGAAATGTTTACGAAAGAAAATGATATTGATCATTGATGTTCCTTTAACTTATGTATTGATCAGATGTCCATCTGCGTATTTTGAAATTGTTATTATTCAGGTTTTACTTGCTGAGCCCCTAGGCTCATTAGCTTTTAAAATGGTGCAGGTGCGACAGCTGGAGAGCGAACAGAAGGTGAAACTTGAATCAGCTGCTGGGCGGTGTGTGTTTATCAAAGGCCAGCATTTTCCGTGTCATAGCTGATGTTGTTTTGTTTTAGAATGTACTGTATTAGATCAGTTGCAATAGTTGTACATTTATATAGAATATCAAAGAAAGAATGAATGTTTATGAAATGTTTACGAAAGAAAATGATATTGATCATTGATGTTCCTTTAACTTATGTATTGATCAGATGTCCATCTGCGATTTTTGAAATTGTTATTATTCAGGTTTTACTTGCTGAGCCCCTAGGCTCATTAGCTTTTAAAATGGTGCAGGTGCGACAGCTGGAGAGCGAACAGAAGGTGAAACTTGAATCAGCTGCTGGGCGGTGTGTGTTTATCAAAGGCCAGCATTTTCCGTGTCATAGCTGATGTTGTTTTGTTTTAGAATGTACTGTATTAGATCAGTTGCAATAGTTGTACATTTATATAGAATATCAGCTGTTGTAAATCGCAATTTCAATTTATAATAAAGTCTGTTTTTCCGCAAATGTTTCCAGTAGTTGGCGCGCAATTGAGTGTCTGTTAGATTTGTCTTTGTGTTTTCAGTTTCTTTCAAGTTATAAGAAATACAGCTTATAACAAATTGTCTTTCAGCCCTTCTTTTTATTCGAAACTTTTTATTTACCCCAATTCGTGATTCTCGTGGGTTCGGGCGTCACAGAAAGAATGATAGAAAAGTGCTTGTTGCAGAAGAAAGCAACAAAAACTGGGCAGATTCAGATTCCGATTCTTCATCCAGTAGCTCCTCATCAAGCGATAGTGAACAGGAGGAAGTACACTGCCTAATGGCCAACCAATCTTCAGATGACGAGGTATTCGATTTCTCAAATATTGAATTTACACGAGAGGACCTAATATGCACTTAATGACATGGTCCATAAGTACAAGAAGCTTTCTCAAATATTCGAGGAAGTCAAAGCTGAAAATATGGATTTGAAAAATAGTTCAGCAGAACCAAGTACTGTTCAACTTGGTGAAACTGACAGTTTACAAATCAAGTTGAGTAAGCTGAAGAATGAGAATGAATCGTTGAGATTAAGATCCTGTGAGCTCGAATCTGAAAACGAGAGGTTAAATCTGGTGATGAGCTCCTCGACCCAGTCTTCTGTTTCTCTAAGCAAGCTGCATGAAATTCAAAAGACATTATATGATAAATTTGGCTTAGGTTTCAATATTGGAGAAAGCAGTTCTGGAGAGACATATACTCAGTCAAATCTGGTATATGACAAGTTCAAAAAGATGAATTTTGTGAAATCCAGTGAGATACATGATACATGCGAGTCGGTAAGGTATGATGACAAGATCTCGAGGCAACTGAATCAGAAAGTGAAAGCTGGTATTGGCTATGTCAAACCCGAGAACTCTAAGTCTAGTTGGCTAAAGAACAGACTTGACAAGGAAAAGGCGAAATCTGGATCCAAGTCGTTTGTTCAGAACCAACAAAGACGTGGTTCTAAGAAGGTCAAATCTGAATGGAGAAAGGTTCAGCCCCGAAGAGATCTGAATGGTCAAAATACCAAACCAAAGCTCAACAGATCTCACCATATTCCTGCACACACCCTTATGGACTTTCATACTGGGAAAACTGTTAAGGTAATTCAAGTATGGGTCCCGAAAGGGGTAATCCGATCTGGACCCAAGTAAAATTGGGTATCAAAATCTGTTTTCATGATTGCAGGGCAACAGGTACAAGGCTGGAGATGAGTCAATCATATGGTATCTGATAGTGGGTTTGCACGACACATGACTGGAAACCCAAATATGTTATCAGATGTGACACCTCACAAAGGAGCGAAAATCATTTTTGGTGATAACTCACATGGAACACTGTGGGTAAGGGTAAGCTTACCTACGGTAACATTTCAATATCTGATACTTTAGTTGTTGAGAACATGTGCTTTAATTTAATTAGTATAAGTCAACTATGTGACAAGGGTTACATAGTTAGCTTTCAAAAGCACACTTGCACAGTTCAGAGTCCAGAAGGTCTGACTGTATTGGTAGGTAAAAGATCGAGGAATACCTACATTATCAATTGGTCAGAACCAATGGGATCTTAACAGATCTGCCTTGCAACTAACTCCTCCAAGAGTTGGCTATGGCTTCAGCGAATGAATCATCTAAACTTTAAAACGCTTGCCAAATTGAGTCAGCATGAACTGGTTTCTGGTATGCCTAAAATCAATTTTTCTAAACACAAGATCTGTGCCGCATATCAGATTGGTAAACAAATCCATTCTACTTTTAAAAAGAAAGGCGGTAAACGTTCTTCCCGAAGCTTAGAGCTTTTGCATATGGATATTTTTGGTCCTATTCCCGTAACTAGCTTAGGGGGAACGAACTACACCCTAGTTGTTGTTGACGAATTTACAAAATTTACTTGGGTGCTATTTTTAAAATCAAAATCTGATACCGCTGATGAACTGATTCGTCTTTTAAAACGTTTGCAAAATGATAGATCGTGTACAGTCAACAGGATAAGAAGCGATCGTGGTACTGAGTTTTTAAATAAAAATTATCTTCTTATCTGGATGACATAGGGATAAATCATGAGCTTTCTGCAGCTAGAACTCCTCAACAGAACAGGCTGGTTGAGAGGAGAAATCGTACTTTAAAAGAAGCTGCTAGATCTAGCAGATGTTTCATTCATAATAATGGTAAAAAGCACCTAACAGCTTTTGATGAAAAATCTGATGCAGATATCTTCCTAGGTTATTCAGCGGTGAGCAAAGCTTATCGAGTTTTCAACAATCGAAGTCTGACTGTTGAAGAATCAGCACATGTTGTCTTTGATGAGACAAGCTTTAGATCCAACTCAGCTGCGAGCCTCAATGATTTGTGCACAAGATTAGAATCATCCAGTCTTGATGACTCAGTTGATGACGTGCCACAACAAAGATACTCAGCGGAGATACAACCAGAGCTGGACACACCGCACAACAATGCTCAAACAGATCTGACAGGTAACCCAGTGGTTGCTGCTTTGACTAGAGTTGACCCAACGCAGGATCAGATCTCTTCAAGTGTGCCAGCTGCTGGAACTGAAGCAACCAATGCTCAAGATGTTGCGCAAACAGATCCCGCAACACCCCAAGTGACATCTGATGCACAAAATGCGAGCACATCTCAACTGATATCTGGATCAAATCTGGAACAAGGATCTTATGAATTGACATTGAACAATCCAGATGTGACCATCCAACCAAACATCCAAGCTGAACAGGAAGTAAATCCAATCGGATCTGATCTTCGGTGGAATAGAAATCATCCACCCGAGCAGGTCATAGGTAACATTAATTCTCCTGTTCGCACACGAAGCCAGCTTATGCATGATCATTTTGATTCAGCATTCATATCACATATAGAACCTAAGCATATATAAGAAGCCTTAGCAGACCCAAGATGGATAGATGCAATGCAAGAAGAATTAAATCAGTTTAAGCGAAATAATGTTTCGCAACTTTTACCTAGACCTTCTAATCATTCAGTGATAGGAACTAGATGGGTCTTTAGGAACAAACTGAATGAATATGGAGTAGTAACAAGAAACATAGCTAGACTAGTTGCCCAGGGCTTTAGGCAAATGGAAGGAATAGATTTCGATGAAACCTTTGCTCCTGTAGCCCGATTAGAAGCCATACGCATGTTTCTTGCTTATGCTGCATTTAAAGATTTAAAGTTTTTCAAATGGATGTTAAGAGCGTATTTGTTAATGGCATCCTAACTGATGAAGTGTATGTTTCACAACCTCCTGGTTTCGTAAATGATACACATCCAGATTATGTTTATAAATTGGATAAAGCTCTATATGGGTTGAAGCAAGCACCCAGAGCTTGGTATGATACACTATCTAAATTTATTATCGAACAAGATTTCACTATAGGCACAGTTGATAAGACGCTATTTAAATTTGTGAAATCTGATCATGTCCTGTTAGTGCAAATTTATGTTGATGACATTATATTTGGGTCAACTAACCCCAAACTATGCCAGAAATTTTCTAAGTTGATGCAGGACAAATTTGAGATGAGCATGATGGGAGAGCTGACGTCCTTTCTGGGCTTACAATTTAGACAGCTTGACAATGGAATCTTCATTAATCAAGCAAAGTATACGAAAGAATTGCTGAAGAAATTCGGGATGGATAACTGTTCAGCAGCAGCAACCCCAATGAGCTCCTCAATCAGGCTAGACAACGACGAAGATGGATCTGCCATTGAGGTATATCTATATCTTGGTATTATAGGCTCCCAGCTTTATTTAACTGCTAGCAGACCAGACATCATGTTTGCTGTCTGTATGTGTGCTAGATTCCAAGACGAGTCAAAGCAATCTCATTATATTGCTGTAAAGCGTATACTGAAATATCTTAAGGGAACTTCCAATGTGGGTCTTTGCTATCCCAAAGACTCCAGATTTCAACTAATTGGTTACAGTGATGCAGACTACGTAGGATGTAGAGTTGATCACAAAAGCACGAGTGGCACTTGTCAATTCTTGGGAGACCGTCTGATTTACTGATTTAGTAAGAAGCAGACTTCTACAGCTGAAGCAGAGTACTTAGCGGCTCGAAGCGGCTGTACTCAGATCTTATGGATACAACACCAGCTAAAGGATTACGGTATTGATGCTTCTGAAGCACCTATTCTCTGTGACAACACCAGTGCCATCGCGATTACTCAAAATCCAGTGCTGCACTGTAGAACAACGCACATCGACATCAGGCATCATTTCATAATAGATCATGTACTCAATAAGGACGTCAGGTTGGAGTATGTCTCGACTGACCAGCAAGTAGCTGACATCTTCACAAAGCCTCTACCAGACGCTAAGTTTTCTTATTTTAGAAACCTGTTGTGTCTCTTAGAACTGCCTTGATTTTTCTCTGCGCTAACAATTTTCAGGTTGAACAAATTTCGTAGTTTTGTCAGATCTGAGTCTACTGTTCAGGGGGAACACCATTGATTTCCAGATATGGTAAAATTTCAGACTTGGTAAGTCTCAACTTTAGGGGAAACGAGAGATCTGAATTAATAAGTACAACTGAATATATGAGATCAGGATACACTCAGATGTCATGTATACCTAGTTGATGCTTATCCATGATCAGATCCCGTAATACCCCTGCTGATACAACAAAACAGATTCCTAAGGTTGTGACGTGTTAAAAATTTGCCGCTAGTTATCTATTTTACCTTTTCACCCTAGCGGTTAAAATTCAAAATCATTTTAAAATATTTTCAAAATCATTTTAAAATATTTTCAAAATCTTATTTGCGCCGACGGATGATTAACACATGTTGTCATCATACGAAACGTCACATCAACATTCTCTCACCGTTTCACATTCCTGTTTTACATTATGCCGTTTCTTCTCTTAGTTATCTCACTTTGCGCAAATTACTTTCAAGATCCCGTGCATTTCTGCTCTTCTGTGTTCTCTGTTTGCAGATTATTCTCTTTTCAGGTGTTCTCTTGTCCGTTATACTTTCTGAAATGGCTTCCGTATTCATTACCAACGCTCTGCAAATAAACTTCGACTCTGTTTTGGGGATTCAGGACAACGATGGTATGGTGAACATGTTCCGAGCCCTAGAGGCCACTGGGCTTAGAGGTTTTCTAGGTTGTCCATCAGTATTGTATGAGCAGGAACTGGAAAAGTTCTTTGATACAGCTATGGTGCAAGATGGTGATATTACTTGTGCTGTCTCCGGGAAGTATCTCGCAATTTCTGAGGATAGGTTTGTCGGCGTTTTCAATTTGCCCACTGATGGTCTCACCGATTTGTCCGAAGTGCCGAATCATTTGGTATTGCAGGCAAGGACTGTGTTTTCTAAATCTGAGAAACCTGTTCAGTATTCGTGTAAGAAGAGACTACTAAAGTATCAGTTCCGGTTGTTGAATGACATTCTAGCCAAGTCAATTACAGTAAAGGCAGGATCTTTCGACGCCGTCACCCATGAGAGGTTTTTGATGATGACGGCTATTCACTTTGGAGTTAAGATCAACTGGATCAAGATTCTTTTTGATGTTTTGAAGGAGATGGTTGACAGAACCATTAAAAGAGCCAAGGGTTTTGCGGCTCAAATTTGTGTTCTTCTAAAGGGCGACCCTGCTGTTACTTTGGGAGAGGAGAAGACCTTCCCTACCTTGAAAATTCTTTCTGAGAAGACTGTCAACACGTATGTTGCCACAAATAAGACCATTGATTCTCGTGGCGAATCAGATGAGCCCCATGTGGATAAAGTAGCGATCGTTAAGAGGAAGTCTATTTCCAAGAAGAAATCTGCCCCGAATGATAAGAAGGATGCCGATGAGGAACCAGTGGAAGTAGTTGAGAAAGCTGTGTCGAAGAAGCGATCAGCATCTACTGGTGATGAGCCTGCTGTTACAAAGAAGAAGAGGACAACGAAGAAGAAAGCAGCTCTCTCAAAAGCGTCTATGGAGCTTGTATCAGTGGCACAAGATGTTGAACCTATCTCTATTGTGCCAGCTGAGCGTCCTCATAAGCGAACATCACCAAAGAGAACGCTGAGGTTGTCTGCTGGTTCTGATGATGAAATTGTTGCAAAGGAACCAGCTGTGGAAGAAATCATTGAAAAAGAGCAAGAGGCATCTACTGCTGATGATGTTGATCAGATTATTGCTCGGATTATTACAGAGACTGGTGAGATGGAAACAGAGGAAATTTTTGTGGAAACTGATGCTGGGAAATCTGATGAGACTACCGAGGCTACTGAAATAGATGTCGTGTTAGGGAAAGCAGATATTGAGGAACCAGTGGAACCAAGGTCTGAAGATATAATAGTGGAGATATCTGAGGAATCTATGTCTATCGAGGATCTCTTACAACAGATCCCGGGTGATGCCTTGTTGCCATCTGTTTTTGCTGCAGAACCTACAAAAATAAAATTTATCAATGGCATCTCAATTCCAGGAGTTGAAGACGGAGACCTGTACAAAGAAAGTCTCCCTAAGATTGCTTTAGCCGATAAGGGGAAGGCAGCCCTTGTTGAGGCCGGCGTAGTTAAAGGGCCCGGCACGAGAGATGGTTCAATTAATTTTTGGCGATATTGAATTTCTTATCCAGTTGAGGGAACATGTGACGCCCCAATCCCCATGGGAGTCACGAGATCAAAGGAAAGGAAATAAAAGGAAAATATAAGGGCTGAAAAGCAAATAGAACAAGCTGTATTGCCTCTCAATACAGTTTTGACTAAGATCAAAGACAACAAAAGTAGCAAAATACAAAATGAACATCGCGGAAATGCAGGCCTTCGATAAACACTAACACGTCGCTGCTGATTCAAACTCCACCTCCCACCTGCTCCGGCTCCGACTCACCTGCACCAAGAAAGCTAGTGAGCCTAGGGGCTCAGCAAGCAAACTGAAGTAACAATCACAATATGCAGATGATAAAACATAAGGCATCGTTCATTGCATCTTTTGTTCTGGAAGTAAATTCGAATTCCAGCGTTATCATTTTCGTTAAACTTATGGCTCAGAAGCTCTACTTAGATCCCATTGCACTCGATCGAATGACTACTGATATCAGTTTTAATGTGGTGAAATCTCACCCAATATGAAGGGGCAACTGACCCTCTCGTCTGCTGCTCACCCTTCCCATATGAACCGTCTGTTATCAAGCCATAAATTCATAAATTTAAACTTTCTTCTTTAAAACACATAATAGGCGAACTGAAATCTTAGCATCGGGGTTCGCTTCATTTTTAAAACTCAGGCGTTTTACTGAGCATCCAGCAGAGACATGAAAAATCAGCAGTTGGGATAAATTCAGTTGTTGGCAAGAAATCCAGCTGATGTGAACAGTAGATCAGTTGATGGGTATATATATATATCGGTAGTCAACACAATTAATTTGGTTAACGGAGTAACAGTAGATCAACCAGTCGTTGGGTAAGGCGATCAGCAGGTGGAAGAAACTAAACAATGGATATAAATCAGCAGTGAAGTACTTAAGGGGGAAAAAGGAATCAGTCGCAAACAAAACCAGTCGCAAGCAACAGTAACCAGTCTCCAGCTACACCAGTCGCAAGCTAAACCAGTCGCAAGCAACAGTAATCAGTCGCCAGCTAAACCAGTCGCAAGCTAAACCAGTCGCAAGCAACGGTAACCGGTCGCCATCTAAACCAGTCGCAAGCTACTGAAAATTTAACAATAAAATGCATCTGCTGAATTAGTTCAATAAGAGATACACCTGCTGGTTTTAAAAAGAAATACACCTTCTGGTGAACAGTGCATCTGCTGAATTCTATAATACATGCTCTGAGTAAATCTTCCAGAATCTGGATCACTCTTTCTGATTGTCCATCGGTTTGGGGATGAAAGGCTGTACTAAATGTTAGCTTTGTTCCCAAAGCTCGATGCAAACTTTTCCAAAATGCAGACGTGAACTTGGAATCCCTATCAGATACAATTGATACAGGAACACCATGAAGTCTGATGATCTCTTTCACATACAGCTCTGCATATCTGCTTACATCGTAGGTTGTCTTCACCGGCAGGAAGTGGGCAGATTTCGTAAGTCTATCTACAATGACCCAAATAGAATTATAACCTTGAGCAGTTCTAGGCAAACCAGTTATGAAGTCCATGGCAATGCATTCCCACTTCCACTCTGGCACCCAAATTCTTTCTTGAAATCTAATTATGCCATCGGTCGAAAAATAGAGGTTGCTACCTCTTTCCCTATCTTGTTTCACCCACTTCTGTAGTTGCTCATCTCTCAGCTGGCCTTCACGAATTTGTTCCAACAAATTTGATCACACTGAGGTACCAGCTACGACCGAATTGCAGCTGCTGGGAACCAGCTCTAAGACAAACTTCTCAATATCAGCTGCTAGTGATTTGTGGACGATGAGTTGTGCTAGTCCCATAGACTTTCTACTTAAAGCATCAGCAACCACGTTGGCCTTACCTGGATGGTAGCTGATCGTGCAGTCGTAATCTTTTACCAGCTCCAACCATCTCCTCTGCCTCATGTTCAATTCCTTTTGGGTGAAGAAGTATTTCAGGCTTTTGTGATCCGTGAATATTTCACATTTCTCCCCATATAAATAATGCCTCCAAATCTTTAAGGCGAAAACAACTGCCGCTAGCTCTAAGTCGTGCGTGGGATAATTCTTTTCGTGAGTTTTCAACTGACGAGAGGCGTAGGAAATTACTCTATGATCTTGCATCAAAATAGCTCCCAATCCCAACTTCGACGTATCTGTATAGATGATGAACTTCCCCTGATCGGATGGCATTGTTAGCACAGGAGCCTCAATCAACGCTTACTTCAGTTGTTAAAAGCTGGTTTGGCAGTTGGGGTCCATTCAAATTTGCGCAACTTTCTAGTTAGCGAGGTTAAGGGAACAGATATCTTAGAAATCCCTTAAAGAAACGTCTGTAATAACCAGCTAGACCCAGAAAACTCCTAACCTCTGTAACTGATGTTGGTATAGGCCAGTCACGAACGGCTTCCACCTTGGATGGGTCTACTTCCAATCCATCTTTGGATATAATGTGCCCGAGAAAAGAAACCTTTTCCAGCCAAAAATCACACTTGCTAAACTTGGCAAACAGCTGTTGGTCCTTCAAAATCTGAAGCACTGTTCTCAGGTGGTTTGCGTGCTCAATTCTGTTCTTGGAATACACCAAAATTTCGTCAATAAACACAACTACAAACTGATCTAATAAGGGTTGGAAAACTCTGTTCATCAGGTCCATAAAGGCTGAGGGAGCGTTAGTAAGTCCAAAAGGCATTACCAAAAATTCGTAGTGACCATATCGCGTTCTAAAGGCTGTTTTATAAACGTCTGCTGGTTTTATCTTCAATTGGTGGTAACCAGATATTAAATCAATCTTTGAGAAAACTATCGATCCCTTCAACTGATCAAACAGGTCCTCAATTCTAGGCAAAGGGTATTTATTCTTAATTGTCAACTTATTCAACTCTCTATAGTCTATACACAGCCTTAGACTCCCGTCCTTCTTCTTGACGAACAAAACAGGGGCTCACCATGGTGATGTACTTGGTCGAATAAAGCCCTTGTCTAATAGTTCTTGTATTTGCTCTTTTAATTCTTTCATCTCTGATGGAGCAAGACGATAAGGTGGTTTAGAAACGGGTGCTGCTCCTGGCACTAAATCAATTGCAAACTCCAATTCTCTATCAGGTGGCAATCCATAAATGTCTTCTGGAAAGACCTCCTGGAATTCGCTCACTACTGCAACATCGGAGAGTTGGGGCTTGCTAAATACTGCTAAAGATGATAAGCTTATCAAGAATCCTGCTTCCCCTTTCTGTAAACAACTATAGGCTTTAAGAGCTGAAATAATTCGAGGAATTTTACATAACCGACTAGCCTCGAACGTGAACCAGTCTCCTCTTGGGGGTTTTACCACCACTGTTCTAAGCTTGAAATCTATCACGACCCCATACTTGGTCAACCAATCCATTCCTAGGATCAGATCAAACTCAGGCATAGGTAAAACAATTAGGTCGACATTAACTAAATTCCCTTGAAGCTCAAGTTTTAAGCCACGAAACAAATCATGAGATATCATCTCTTCTCCAGAGGGTACCGTCACGCAAAATCCCATAGTCAACTGGTCGGGTTTAACAGGTAAATTCTTAGCAAAGTCCGCGGCTATAAAGGAATGCGTTTCACCTGAATCTATTAGAGCTAAAGAGGGAATTCCAGCGATCAAAATCTTACCCATAGGCACTGTAGAATCTGGATTGGCTTGCTCGGTTGTCATGACGTAGGCTCTACTTTTCACCATCTGCTTGGCTTTAGGACAGTCCTTAATAACATGTCCTGGCAATCCACATCTATAACAAACATTCTGTCCCTTTCTACATAGACCATGGTGGTTCTTCTGGCACTTGGGACACTGAGGCTTGTTTCCAACTGCTGATACCGCACTAATGGGTTGCACAACCAAAGGTTTCTGCTCCTGAGGCTTTTGTTCCTTCGACCTCTGCTGATTCTTGTATGGTTTCTTGGGTGGTCGCTGGTCTTTTTGTTGGAAAGCCTGCCTCTTCAGTTGTCGTTCCTCCACAACTGCTTTCCAATCCTGATCAGCTCTTAGAGCCTTGTCCACCGCTCCTCAATAATCTTTTGGTTCCACCAGTCTCACATCATACCTAAGTGCTGGTTTCAATCCATCGACAAAGTGTCGTAATTTGTCATTAGGATCAGCTCCGATCAATGGTACAAAATAACATCCACGTTTGAACTTTCGAACATATTCTTGGACAGTCATGTCCCCTTGCTTGATCATCAAGAATTCTCTTTTCAATTCAGACCTCTTATCCTCTGTAAAATATTGTTCAAAGAACACTCTCTTGAATTCCTCCCATGGAAGATTTGTTACATCTACGGTAAGCTTTGCTCCTTCCCACCAGAGCATCATCATCTCTCAACATATAAATTGCACATCTGGAACTTTCTAAGTCAGGCTTCTGGAGATACTCAAATATCACTTCCATTGATTTAATCCAGCTTTCGGCGACAAACGGATCTGTTGTGCCGCTAAATTCCCTTGGCTTCTGTCTTAGAAATCGCTCTTTAGGGTCATCATTGCTAGGTCCTCTACTGCTGGAGGATTGGCCATTGCCTCTACCCTGCTGTTCTACCAGCAACCTTAAACACATACTAGACGAACTGAAATTTTAGCATCGGGGTTCACTTCATTTTTAAAACTCAGGCTTCCTTCAAAAATCGTTTTACTGAGCATCCATTTGAGACATAGAAAATCAGCAGTTGGGATAAATTCAGTTGTTGGCAAGAAATTTAGCTGATGTGAACGGTAGATCAGTTGATGGGTATATATATATCGGTAGTCAACACAATTAATTTGGTCAACGGAGTAACAATAGATCAACCAGTCGTTGGGTAAGGCGATCAGCAGGTGGAAGAAACTAAACAATGATATAAATCAGTAGTGAAGTACTTAAGGGGGAAAAAGGAATCAGTCGCAAACAAAACCAGTAGCAAGCAACAGTAACCAGTCGCCAGCTAAACCAGTCGCAATCTAAACCAGTCACAAGCAACAGTAATCAGTCGCCAGCTAAACCAGTCGCAAGCAACAGTAACCAGTCGCCAGCTAAACCAGTCGCAAGCTACTGAAAATTTAACAATAAAATGCATCTGCTGAATTAGTTCAATAAGAGATACACCTGCTGGTTTTAAAAAGAAATACACCTGCTGGTGAACAGTGCATCTGCTGAATTACGATAACACTTGTAATATCGAAACAATGATCGTGATACCAGCAGTTGCCTATTAAACCAGACTTTTTACTGATTCAACTAGCAACTACCGATTACTCAATCATCAAATCCCGATATTACAGCAAAAGGAAGAACATCATAATCTCTATGAGTTGAAAAAAATCTGGGATGCTCAGCGTTTTAAAATCAACATCAACCTCGTAAAATATATTTGAGTTCTAAACATAAACCACTGTGACCCCGAACGCTAAACATACGCTATAATATCAACCAAAACATGAGCAAAGGCTGATAATAAACAGAGCTTATGCAACAATCACGAAATGAAGTGAGAACAATACATATGCTTTCGTGGTGTAGCAAGAATCAAATTTACTTGACTTGATAAGAAGGAAATCACAAGATACAGCAGGCCACTAACAGAGAGTTTTCCCCAGTGCAGCAATGTGTTTTCTATTTCTTTGATGCAAGAATGAACATTTTCTTGCAAATAATTGAACTTATAGTTCACAAGGACAGTGGCATGGGAGTCTGATTATTAACAGGGGAAAAACACTCATTTAGACGCTAGACATACGCTAATATCAACCAAAACATGAGCAAAGGCTGATAATAAACAGAGCTTATGCAACAATCACGAAATGAAGTGAGAACAATACATATGCTTTCGTGGTGTAGCAAGAATCAAATTTACTTGACTTGATAAGAAGGAAATCACAAGATACAGCAGGCCACTAACAGAGAGTTTTCCCCAGTGCAGCAATGTGTTTTCTATTTCTTTGATGCAAGAATGAACATTTTCTTGCAAACAATTGAACTTATAGTTCATAAGGACAGTGGCATGGGAGTCTGATTATTAACAGGGGAAAAACACTCATTTAGGCATGGTAAACCGGGCGTACTTCAGAAAATTTTGCTTAAAATTCCTTGTCAATGTTTTGATTTGTAAATGTACTACAAAAATTCTGAAATTTAACCATTCTCCCATCCAAAACCATTTTATTTGTAAAGTTTGAAAATTTCTTGGCTACGCTCGGGTGACAAACTGACAACTGATCGGGCCTCAGTTCCTTATAAAATCTAAGAAATGAGAAATCAGTCGTTCAAAAAGTAGCAAAAGCTGAAATCTTGAAATTAGAAATGGATCCTCAATATATATAAAGATTAGAATTTGTGGTCCTATGGATTTTGGGGCACTACAGAACAAGTGATAGATGAAGTTTCTGCATTCTTTAATTCTTTCAGTCTTCGACGATTACCGGTTCTGGCATCTCTCAAAGATAATGCTGTCAAAGAAGAGAGAGTTTTAACTTGGGCTGAGACAGACTCCGTTCAGATTGCTCTTCAACGGAGATTGTACATAGTTGCAAAGTACAGAGAACTTTTGATGCGAAAATTTTTGGAGTCGCATAGAGCATATTTCAGTTTTGGACAACCTTGGTCAACAATGGCACTTCAAATTATCTATTTATTATTCATTGCTCATAATGCTGCTGTGAACGAGTTTCTGATGCAGAAGAAAGCACACGTGCTACAGTGGACAAGGCCGTGTTGCTCAATATTGTTTGAAGGTGTTTATGAGCGCGGCATTTACATTCCCAGAAATCATAAAACCATTTTTTCAACATGTTGGATTCGACTTGTGAGATTTACTGGAGGCTCTTGGATGGTGGAAGCTGGATATGACAGATGGGTATACGAGTGTGAGACCCCGGTTTCTCAGCTCTGGGAGAAATTGCCTTAACAAATTGAGTTAAACTCTCTGGCACCAATTTGCCTTTTCTTTGAGCCAGTTCAGCGTTTGAGTACTTTTTCACTGCCTGCTGTTAAGTCTTGGGGTTGGCACAGAGTATGTACAGAAGTGTTACAGTTTTCCTTGATTGGAGGTTTGCGCTCTGTTAGTGCAATAAACCGTTGTAGAGATATTGCTGGCCCCCTTGTAGATATTGAGGAAATTCCACCAGGTTTTCGAGGATTGTTTCAGCGTGGTCTCAATGCCAACAGTTTTGCTACATTTTTGGATGATTGTGTTGAACAGCCTGGGAACAGGTTTTACCAGGAGACGAGTCTTCCTCTTCTGATGACTCAGTAGTTTACCGTTCTCCTTCTCTTGATGCAGAACCCAGTGTATAGACTTCACCAGTTGTAGATATTGCATAAGTTCCAACAGATTTTGCTAGTCTTTCTCCGAGAAATTTAGATATCTCCTTGCCTTCTCCGCATCAGAGTCCATCTACTGATTCCTCCATGCATTTTGATACAGCAGAAATTCCTTTGGGTACTGATACAACTGTCGAACAGATTCCTGTACCTTCTACTGCTCCTGCTACGGATATCAATGAACAGTTTGCACAGCTTCGGTCTTCTATTTCTGAGTTTTCTATCAAGCAGTTGCGAACACAAAGCAAAATTGGCGATCTTCAGAATGCTATATTTTCAAAGATCGATACTCACGAGAAAGCTGCTGCCGAGGCTCGTATTGAACAAGACCAAACTCTTCGAGGCCTTATTAAAAATCATCGACAGGGACTTCAAACTGACACAGCTAAGGAATTTGACGATAAATTGGCTGTTATTCGCAATGATCTACTAGAGTTCCGTGTGGAAACAAAGGGACAATTAGCTTCCCTTAGTACTAATCTTTCTGAACTCATAGCCTTTGTCACTAAGGGCGGGGATGACAAAAAGGGGAAGTGGGTAGCAGCCATGGACGAGGTCAGCCTCCTCCTAGAGGTGGTAGTGGTAGTAGGAGTGAATCGTTGAAAAGAAGATACGACAGAAGTGGTGGCCCTCGTAAGAGATCTGCTGAATATTTGTTTGGAGGCAAATAGAGTTAAAACAGTTTTTGGTTTCTTAGTCTTTGTACAAATCTTTTGTACCATGTTTCTTATTGAATATATCTAAGCACACTTGGAGCAATTTCTTTGTTGTCTCTTTTAAGTCAAAGGATGCTAAGTTTTGTTATCACCAAAAAGGGGGAAATTGTTAAGATAAAATTTATAAGTTTTGGTGATAACAAAATAAGACTAATAACTGATCTTAAGTTTTCACAGAAGATTTCAGATTCCATGACGTCATACAAGAGTAGGGAACTCTTCAGATCTCGTGACGTCATGCTATTAAGTTGCAGTCTTTAAGTTTCGTGAGTTATGAGTTAAGCGTTGACATCTGAGTTGACTTTTCGGGAAGTATTCAGAACAGAGCAATGTTTATTCAGACTTGATTCAGAGGCGTTAGTAACAGATTCCGTTATTGACTCAAGTGGTATAATTCAGATTTGAGTACAGTACTTTTGTGGAGTCTCTAAGCATTCAGTTTTGACAAAATTGCAAGCATAATCAAGTGTGAGCTTTGATTCTCTTCAGAAGTTATCAAAGATGTAATAAGAGAGAATCAACGGTCAAAGTTTAAACTGTATAAAAGGCTGGAATTTAGGAGACAAGATCAGAGCTATTTTGGGTAAAATTGCACAGTGCGCAGAATGCTTGATACGATGATTACCCGCTTTGGAATATAAGCAAATTTAGTCCTGACAAGCGCAGTTTACCTTTTGTATGGCATTAATGGAGAATTAAATGCTATGATACGAAGAAGATATGCAAAAGAGCTTATCTCTACTGGCTACATTTAATGACCGTTGAAGACAAAGAGTATAAAAAGCTTATGAATTCAAATGAAGAAGCTCTCCTGCTCTCTCTGCATCTTTTGCTACTCTATGCTATCAGTGTTTCAAAAAGCTCTCAAATACTTACAAGATTCATTCATTGCAAAAATATTCTAGGTCCAGTATTACAACTCGAAGAACATTCAAGTTTATTCTTCATAGTTCTTAACCTTTGAGTTATCTTCTGGATTACATTTGTAAATAGTTCTTGTTGATAAAAGAACCATAAGATCTACAGTACTCAATAATATCGTATATCATTGTAATATTTATCTTTGAGTCTGTAAAAGACTTTCTGTGTGAAGCAGTCTTGAAAAACACATTGATTGTATTCAGCAGTTGTATCTGCTTGTAGTTGAAGTTGCTAGGAGTTCATCTTGAGAAAGGCTCGGTGACTGGGTGTAGACAGAAGCTGTGTGCATCAAATTTCTTCTAGTGGAACCTTCCTGAAAAGGAAGAAGGGGAGACGTAGGATTTAATATACGAACTTCCATAAACAAACTCTGAACCTTGCACTTTTACTTTACAGTATCGCACTTACATTCACACTATTCACTGGTTGATCCACTTCTTTCCGCACATTTATTGTTAGTCGAGAAATCAGATTTCGAACTAAGATACCTCAAATATGGTAACTCATATCTGAGTTAAGCAAGGCGCATGTAAAATTACATTTAAAGGTTTCGAAAATTTTAAAATACTAAGAGTTCATTTAACCCCCCCCCCCTTCTGAACTCTTAAGGCTGTTTTCGATCCATATTGATCCTATCAGTGGGTCTGAAAGAGCAAACTTTCCAAAGTTTACCGGAAGAAGATATGCAAAGACGGATAATTTGTAAAGCTTCCGAGTAAAAAGAGTTCTTCCAGATGAAACAATCTTCAAAACAAAAATAAGTCTACTGGATAAAAAGTTCATGCACTCAATGAATGTAGTTCATACATTCAATGAACTTATATGGGGAAAAAGAAGATTTAAAAAGAAGAACATATAAGGATAAATAAAAGATGGTTTAAGCTCAGATAATTCTAATAAGAAAAGCTTTCTCAGCCTAAAGATTTTATCCGGACAAATGAAAGCGCACAAAAACTTTCATCCGACTAAAAAAAACTTTCACCGTGGAGGAAGAAGTGTTAGAGTAGGTGCCCAACTAGACAACTGTTGGTAATGAGCTTTGTTGACTCTTGTAAAAACGATCTTTGTTCATTCATATAATTTACATTAACATGTCATCTTTATCTTTTCTTATTCCGTAAACCTGTTGGATAAAGACCTTGAATGTACTACAGTGTATGTTAGATGTGATAATGGATCATGAAGTACATCTAAATAGTCACTGTACCTTCTAAACCAGTTCCTGGTCTTCAGGTTGTCCAGAACAAGGACAAGGTCCGCCTGAGTTCGAGACTAGCATATGTGATGCGAAGTACCATGCTTCATTGATAGGAAACATGAAGATGTTTTGAGCATGCACGATGGATAGTGATGATGATATATCAAACTAGCCTCGTTCGGACTTCTAAGTGATTATCATTTTTCGAGTGGATTAAATCCGAGGTCTTGGTTGTACACCATTAGTCATTATGACTCGATACATTATTGAGAATCTACATGATAAGCACCTCATTTTTTCGTGTATTGACTCCGTGAGGCTCATCAGGTGGCGAGATTGGGTGAGGTCCCGATGCATGTAAGAGTCGATGCTTTGTTGTCGAGGATTTACTGCTCGCCTTGGTGCATGGATATCCTATGCTAACTGAGAAGATAATAGTGTGACAAATATCTGGCCTGAGTACTAGATGTGCTGTAGGTAAATGTGTTTATCTAGTAGCATATGTGATGTCACTATTTGATCTCCAAGATGTATTGCATAGTTATCGAATCTCGAGTGTCTCTCAATTTACCAATGATCGTTGATTCAATCGGGATATTAGAGTTCAGCGGGCCGTACCATACGTTAACAATTACCTACTGGCTCTTGCAGGCACTATCAGAGATACCTAGGATCATGGACGGTGCTGCTAGGAGCTCTTAAGATGATTCGTTGGGAACTCAAACATGGATTTTTTTTGAGTCACACCTGGTGTGACCTGTGAGACCTGCGTTTTCGCAAATCAGTTGTTGGTCGGGTTTGGACCAGCTGTTGGTCAATGTGCATTGGTGATGCCATCGATTTTGCTTAAGTGTTGGAATCAGCAGTTGGAAGATACCATCCGTTGAGATGTTATCAGCTGTCGTGAGAAAGATAATTATTAGGGTTTTGCATCAGTCGTTGAGCGATCGCGTCAGTTTTTGGTATTTCAGTCGTTGCGTTTTGGTAGGAAGCAGCAGCAATGCTAACGTAGATTTCAGTCGTTGATGTATTACTGCGTATCCAGCTGTTGCTGTGAGACTTGGATTTGTAATCAAGATTTATTTGTTGGAATTAATCTGATTTTAGAGATTTCTGGTGGTTCAGATCTCTGTTTGATTCGCATTTTCGGGTCTGAAATAGCACTTGGAATAATTCCGGAAGTCTTCGTATTTTTGGTATTTTGTGGTAAGAGCTGGTTGTTTAGTGAAAACCAGTCGTAGCATTTATTTGGCAACGTGAGATTCCAAAACGCCGTCGTTTGGATAGATCTGGTAGCGCTTGAAATACCAGTCGCTGGTTTAGCGTATTTTGTATCGGGTTGGATACGGTGTCGTTTGAATAAGTTGGAGCGACGCCGTTTTGGTATAGCGCTAGTGAGAGATCTGATCGCGTGTGTGTGCCTGCTGGTTGTTCAGCCGGAGCAGATGTCAAGGCGGGTCAACATCCCTGTAGCGCGAGGAGGAAACGTCGTCGTTTGGATGTTGCGACTGGTTGTCCAGTTGCGATAGATTTGTGCACTACTGTAGCCTGCGACTGGTGGTGTGCTACTGTAGCTTGCGGCTGGTATTGCGCGAGGGCTATCGACCGGATTTGATGACGTCAGCTATGCGACGCCGTTTTGTTTAGTTGCAAACGCTGCGTTTTATATGTTGCGGCTGGTACCAACTTTTAGAGGAATTCCCGTGATGTTTAAACCAGTCGTCTGGTTGTCCAGCTTTTGGTTGAGAACCAGTCGCAGGTAGTGTTCTACGACGTCGTTTTGTGTGTTTGGGATTATGCTTTGCGGGGTTCGATCAACCGATGATTTGTTGGTGCCTGCTGGTTATGTCGGTGGATATTTTAAACCAAGTTTCCAGCTTTTGCGAGGTGTATTTAAGGAAGACTTGGTCTTCGATTTCGAGCACCAGATTCCATACTTAGCGAAATATTTTCCCCGATTGTGTTCTTCGCTTCGAACCCTAGGTTACTGTTCACCGTAGCTTTTCTCTGGCAATTCCCATCGTTTCCGGCCGTTGTTTGGTACGTGTGAGGTAGCGTTGGACTCCTCTTGAGAAGCTCTATCATTCTATACCACTTTGGGAGGTTGTGATCGGCTAGTTGAGGAACGCGAAGTTGCTGCTCGGTTGTGCGTGGTATCGTAC
>KV017485.1:131852-142397 GCA_001598015.1 Dorcoceras hygrometricum | reverse complement strand
TGGTTGGGTTGTCCAGCTTTTGGTTGAGAACCAGTCGTAGGTAGTGTTCTACGACGTCGTTTTGTGTGTTTGGGATTATGTTTTGCTCGATCAGCCCAGCCGATGGTTTGTTGGTGCCTGCTGGTTGTGTCGTTGGATATTTTAAACCAAGTTTCCAGCTTTTACGAGATTTATATAAGAAAGACTTGGTCTTCGATTTGAGATATCAGATCCCATACTTAGAATATTTTCCCCGATTGTGTTCTTCGCTTCGAACCCTAGGTTACTGTTCACCGTAGCTTTTCTCCGACCATTCCCATCATCTCCGGCCATTGTTTGGTACGTTCGAGGTAGCGTTGGACTCCTCTTGCGAAGCTCTATCTTTCCATATCACTTTTGTTGCAAACGCTGCGTTTTATATGTTGCGGCTGGGACCAGCTTTTGGAGGGATTTCCGTGATGTTTAAACCAGTCGTCTGGTTGTCCAGCTTTTGGTTGAGAACCAGTCGTAGGTAGTGTTCTACGACGTCGTTTTGTGTGTTTGGGATTATGCTTTGCGGGGTTCGATCAGCCGATGATTTGTTGGTGCCTGCTGGTTATGTCGGTGGATATTTTAAACCAAGTTTCCAGCTTTTGCGAGATGTATTTAAGGAAGACTTGGTCTTCGATTTCGAGCACCAGATTCCATACTTAGCGAAATATTTTCCCCGATTGTGTTCTTCGCTTCGAACCCTAGGTTACTGTTCACTGTAGCTTTTCTCCGGCAATTCCCATCGTTCCGGCCGTTGTTTGGTACGTGTGAGGTAGCGTTGGACTCCTCTTGAGAAGCTCTATCATTATATACCACTTTTGGAGGTTGTGATCGGCTAGTTGAGGAACGCGACGTTGCTGCTCGGTTGTGCGTGGTATCGTACAGGTAGAACTTCGTTCCTTTCGTGATGAGATCTGTTCCTAGCCTTGAATTAAGCTCCCTGCTGAGTTGTGTTGTTGAGATTAGTCGCTGGTTTGGTTGAGCGTAGCTCCAAGCCGTGAGCTTTTGTAGTTGGCCGTGAATTTCCTGTTAGTTTGCCTCAGATCTGTTGTGCGTATGTTTAGCAGGTGTTGAATCAGATCTCTCGGACCCTGTTTGTGGTTATTGTTGCACAGGAGGTAAAAGGTACAGATCTGAGCTTGATGTAGCTGGGAATTGGCGTGAGATTGAATGTTAGATGGCTGCTTGTGCATTAACATGGATGTTGTTGTGTGTATATGTGATTGCTGTTGATTTTAGCTGCTATGTTTATGCATACACGCATTTCCCATATTGCATTCATATTTCAGTTGCAGCCATTGTTTCGTATCTTGTATTGTTGTTGTTGATTCTTACCAGGATGTGAGGGCGAGCGGCAATACCGCACTCTCATCTCCCTGCTGGGATCGTTAGCTACCATGCGCTGAGTGGTTAACTACCACAGTTCATGAGCGAGGCAATGGCAGGTTGAGTTGTTTGATGCATCTGGTATTCGGGTGTAGTATCACGGCGAGTGGCTCATTACCACACTGTGAACACACCCCGTGGCCACTGTTGTTGCAGATTCTTGGAGCTGTGCTTGAGTTCCTTAGCTCCCTTGTTGGTCGAGCCTTCTGTTGTTATCCGGTGTCTCATGCATAGCATCTGCATTTTATCTTATGCATTCTTTTAGCTATATCTGTTGCTCTCCGTACTGGGGTTTGACCCCATGTCCCTCTGGGGCTTGGTTGTTTTCCTTGTTGTGTTGTTTTCAGGAAACCCAGGTTTTACAGCTGGTCGTGGTTTTAACCCAGCTAATGATGCCCCAGGAGGTGGTTAGCGTGTCCCAGTTGCGTATAGCATATTTATATATATATATATATATATATATATGTATCAGTTAGCCAGGGGGATGCCCTGCGCTTCGTTATTGTATCCAGTAGTTGGAGTCTGATACATGTTATGGTTGTTGTATGCTATACTGTTGGTTGTTTTTATATACTGGGATACATTTTGAATATCGCTCCATTTTAAAGTACATTTTTTTAAACCATCAGGCCAAAAGCGAAAATTTTACCCGCTTTTTGATAGCTTCCGAATTTGTTTGTATGATTTTACTCTGTTTAGAGCACGAGGCCTGACAGTTGCGAGAGATCAGCTGTTGCGTAGTGACCAGCTGTTGGTTAGCGATCAGCAGTAGCTAAAGAGTGACGTGTTCTGAGGTGACGTCCCTCCGCGACATCGTTTGGTTAAGTTGGTGCGACGTCGTTTTGTTTAATTATTCGTTGTTTTGCGTTAGGCAAAAGCTGATGTGAGATATCAACTGCTGGTTGGTATAACAGCGATGACAACTGATTTTTTCGGTGGGATCTGTTCCTGTTTCTAGCAGCTTTTGAGAAGAGTATATATTAGAGGTGTTGGGCTTCGATTTTATACCAAGTGCTGGTTTATACTTAGAATATTTTCCCAGTTTTCCCAATCTCTGTCGCCAACCCTAAGCGTTGTTCACCGTAGCTTTTCTCCATCGATTCCCGTCGTTTTCGATCGCCGTTTTGAACGATTGAGGTAGCGTTGGACTCCTCTGGTAAAGGCGATTCATCCTATACCACTCTTGGAGGTTGTAGTTGGCTGGAAGCAAGATCGCGAAGCAGCTTCCTTGGCCGTGTGTTACGTCGTTCAAGTAGCGCTTCGAATTATTTTATGATATCTTACCTTAGGATTTGAATTGAGCTTTCTGTTGAGTTAGGAAGGTAGGATTATTCGCTGGTTGAGTGTGTAGCTCCCGGCCGTGAGTTCTGTGATTAGCGTCCCTGAGATTAATGCTTTGTTGCTAGCAGGTTTTCAGATTTGAGTTCTCAGGACCCTGTTTGTAGTAATTGTTGCCCAAAATATCGAGGTACGGATTTGAGCTTGTTATAGCTTAGAATCGGCGTGAGATTTAATGTGAGACTGCTGGGATGTTTTGGTGTATATGAATGTTGTGTATTTCTTGCTATTGCATTGGTGTTTTATGCTAGCTGTTTACTGTTATATGCATACATGCATTTCACATACATTTCAGCTCCCTGTTGCTTTGTATCTTGTTGTATTGTGCTGTTGATTCTTACCAGGATGCGAGGGCGAGCGGCAATACCGCACTCTCATCTCCATGCTGGGATCTGTTAACCCCTATGCACCGAGTGGCTAACTACCACAGTTCATAGGTTGGGCAAAGGCAGGTTGAGCTATGTGGCATCTTGTATCGGGTGTAGTGTCAAGGCGAGTGGCTCATTACCACACTTTGAACACACCTCGTGGCCACCATTCGTTGCAGTTCCGTTTGAGCTATGCCTTGAGTTCCTTGGCTCCTTTTCGGTGGTAGCCTTCAGCTGTTGTCCGGTGTCTCATGCATAGCATCTGCATTTTATCTTATGCTGTTTCTTTAGCTGTTTCAGTTGCTCTCCGTACTGGGGTTTGACCCCAATGTCCCTCTGGGGCTTGGTTTGTTTGTTTTCCTGTTTTTTTTCAGTATGCCGAGATTTACAGCTGGTCGTGGTTTTAACCCAGCTGGAGGTGCCCCAGGAGGTGGATAGAGTGTCCCAATTATGTATAATATTTATGTGCACTGGTATCACTGCGGGTGGGATGTCCCGGGTGATGCTTAGATCTTTATAGCTGGCAGTCTGTATGTACTTTTGTTTTATTCAGCCGTTGGGTAGTTTGTGTACTTGACTGTTTGTGCTAGTGTATTTAAAGAACTGGGATATATATTTTGAGTATTGTCGTATTTTAAATTACATCATCTTTCTGTCAGGCCAAAAGAAAAAAAAATTTACCCGCTTTTTAGTAGCTTCCGCATGTTTTTGTATGTTTTGTCTCTGATGTGAGCATGAGGCCTGGCATTTTTGGTATCAGAGCTTAAGTTGGGATAAGCTCGAATTCTTTGATCACACTTGAGTCTAGGTACAGTGTCGTGTGTTGCTTATGCTTGACTATGTGATTATGTGCTGCATATTCTGTGTTATGTGATATCTATGTTGTACTTGTTCTGTGTTCCCTTATCCTATTGAGCGTATTCGTAGATGCCGCCTAGACGTCGTGGTAGAGGTAGGGGAAGTTTCAGGAATCGGAAGGGCAGAATGAGGATCAGCGTAGTATTCCTCGTCGTGGCCGTGGTAGGCGTGAGGAGGAGGAAGTCGATGACTTGACTACCCGTGTGGCAAGCATGGAGATGTGATGGCTAGGTTTCAAAGGATGAGTCCCCAGATCTTTAACGGTGACGAGTCTAGCGAGGATGTGGATTCATGGCTTCGGCACATCACTGGTTTGTTTGATCGTGTTCAATACGACGATGTGCTTCGGTTGAGTTTGGCGACCTTCCAGTTGAGGAAGAATGCGGAGCGTTGGTGGCGTGGTGCTTCGAGGACCTTGGAGGAAACCGGTGTGGAGATCACTTGGGATAGCTTCTGTGTTGCTTTTAGGCAGGAGTATGTCCCGGAGTCTTACGTGAACGCCCGTGAGAGGGAGTTTGACAACTTGGAGCAGGGAAGCATGTCTGTTAGGGAGTATGCCCGTAGGTTTTCTTCTCTGTTGGCGTATGTCCCGCATGTAGCTGGCCGAGAGAGGGCCAAGAGGACCAAGTTTATTGAGGGACTTAGAGAAGAGTTGTATACTTTGGTTTTGTCGAGCAAACCAAAGAGCTATGCAGAGGCTGTGGATAGCGCTATTTTATCGAGGAAGGTCTGTGGAACTGGAGGTCGCGTGCTAGGCCTCAGGGAGCTCAGGGTGGTCGTCCCGCTGTTCAGGGAGCGCAGTCTTCGCAGTCTTCCCAGTCCACCCATCTGCCCCAGCAGCAGCCACAGCATGAGTTGGCCAGCAGTCAGGACGTCAGAGGTTCCGACCTCGTGGTCAACAGTTTAAGAAGAAGTCTGGTTCGGGTTCTTCTGGTTCTGGTAGCTCTAGTAGCAGTGGTTCTAGGGCAGATTTCTGTGGTTTCTGTGGAGGCAAAAATCTGTCTACCCAGTGTGTTGGTGTGCAGGGATCTTGCAATATCTGTGGTCAGTACGGATATTTTGCGAGGGTATGTCCGTCGGCTGGATCGCAGCAAGCCGCAGCCCCGCCTCAGGGTCGAGGAGGACAGTCTAGGGGTCGTTCCCCTCAGTTTCCACAGCCTAGAGTTGGAGAGACGCAGTTTAGGCCATTTCAGTTGCCTGGTCCATCGCGGTTCGGACAGTCGTCTCAGCAGTTCTTTTCTGGACCTCAGCATGCCGCCTCAGGGTCGAGGAGGACAGTCTAGGGGTCGTTCCCCTCAGTTTCCACAGCCTAGAGTTGGAGAGACGCAGTTTAGGCCATTTCAGTTGCCTGGTCCATCGCGGTTCGGACAGTCGTCTCAGCAGTTCTTTTCTGGACCTCAGCATGCTCAAGCCAACGCCATTACTAGGGAGAGAGAGGAGGAGACGCCGAGCAGGGTTATTGTAGGTACATGTCTTGTCTTTAACTTTCCTGCACGAGTGTTGTTTGACACTGGCGCATTGCATTCTTTCATATCTGATGCATTTGTGATTGAGCATGGTCTGCATACCATTTCTTTGCGCGATGTCGTGTTTGTTTCTACCCCTGGCGGTGTGAGCCTGTTCTCCCAGGAGGTTTTGTTGGATAGCGTTTTGCGGTTTGGTGAGCATGTGTTGGTGGTGAATTTGATTCCTTTGATGTTGTGGGATTTCGACTGCATCGTGGGAATGGACGTGTTGTCTAACTATAGGGCCTCCGTGGATTGTTTCCATGGGATCGTGCGTTTTAGGCCTCGGTCTGGCGAGAAGTGGGACTTTTACGGCCATGATTCCCGATCGAAGATCCTGTTAGTCTCAGCAATGAAGATGTTCAGTTTGTTGTCGGTGGAAAACGCTGGTTTTATGATCTACGCTTTAGATGCGTCTTCTTCTTTGCATGTGCAGCTCAGCGACGTTCCAGTGGTGCGTCATTTTCCTGATGTGTTTCCGGAGGAGATTCCTGGCTTTCCTCCGAAGAGGGAGATTGATTTTAGCAATGAGTTGGTGCCTGGCACAGCTCCGATTTCGCGTGCACCGTATCGTTTAGCGCCTGCTGAGTTGAGAGAACTCAAGGTGCAACTGGATGATTTGCTGGAGAAAGGTTTTATCAGACCTAGCATGTCGCCGTGGGGAGAACCTATTTTGTTTTTCAAGAAGAAGGATGGCACAATGAGAATGTGCATTGATTTCCGCCAGTGGAACAAAGCTACTGTTAAGAATAAGTACCCGTTGCCGAGGATCGATGATTTTTTTGACCAGTTGCAACGGTCTGCTGTTTATTTGAAGATCGATCTACATTCGGGGTACCATCAGCTGAGAGTAAGAGATCAAGATGTCGCAAAGACTGCTTTTCGTACGAGATACGGGCACTTTGAGTTCCTAGTCATGCTGTTTGGTCTGACGAACGCCCCTGCAGTCTTTATGGATTTGATGAACCGAGTCTTCTGCAAGTTTATAGACCAGTTTGTGATAGTGTTCATCGACGACATCTTGGTGTATTCGAAGACTCCTTTGGAGCACAAGCAGCATTTGAGAGTTGTACTTCAGACGTTGAGAGACCAACAGCTGTATGCTAAATTTTCTAAGTGCGAGTTTTGGCTGGATCGCGTCGTGTTCTTGGGTCATGTAATCTCAGCCGAGGGGATTTCTGTTGATCCCAATAAGGTTGATGCTGTTTTGAACTGGGAATGTCCCAGGAACGTTTTGGAGATTCGCAGTTTCTTGGGTCTGGCTGGCTATTACCGCCGCTTCATTGAAGGGTTCTCTAGCATAGCTAATCCGATGACTCAACTGACTGAGAAGGACAAGCGATTTGTGTGGACTGAGCAATGTGAGAATGATTTTCAATTGTTCAAGGAGAGATTGACTACTGCGCCTGTGTTGCCTTTGCCGTCTGGTTCAGGTGGTTTCGTTGTTTGTACTGATGCTTCGCTCAATGGACTGGGCTGTGTGTTGATGCAGCATGGTCGGATCATTGCGTATGCTTCATGACAGTTGAAACCGCATGAGACTCGTTATCCAGTTCATGATCTGGAGCTAGCAGCCGTGGTCTTTGCGCTGAAGATCTGGCGTCACTACCTATATGGTGAGAAGTTTGTGGTGTACTCAGACCACAAGAGTTTGCAGTATTTGTTTGAGCAGCCTGACTTGAATATGAGACAGCGTAGGTGGATGGAGCTGCTGAAGGATTTTTATTGCGAGATCAAGTACCAGCCTGGGAAAGCGAATGTAGTTGCTGATGCGTTGAGCAGGAAGGCTCCGGAAAAGATGCTTGCGTCACTGTATATTTCTAAGGATTGTGAGCATGTTAGCACTACTGGTTGGAGATTTTACCCGGCTGAGGACTATGTTGTGGTTTCTTCTTTCCAAGTGGAGCCACAGATCGATTCGAGCATTAGAGCCGCTCAAAGGACAGACCCTTCCATCCACGGGTTGAAATTTAAGGTCAGGGCTGGTCAGCTTGAAGACTATTTGGTCTCTTCTGATGGTTGTTTGCGTTTCCGTGGGCGGTTGGTTGTGCCCAATCTGATAGATATTCGGGAGGAGATCCTTAGAGAAGCGCACTGCAGTAGACACAATGTTCACCCTGGTGCTCGGAAGATGTACCATGCGTTGAAGCCGCACTTCTGGTGGGCTGGTTTGAAGAGCGACGTTGCTGGATTTGTAGCTCGCTGCCTGAACTGTCAGCAAGTAAAGGCAGAAAGGATGAGACCTGGTGGTCTGTTGCAGAGTTTGGAAGTGCACCAATGGAATTGGGAGCACATAGCGATGGATTTCGTGATGCATCTGCCTCGTTCCAGCAGAGGATGCGATGCTATTTGGGTGGTTATTGACCGATTGTCGAAGTCTGCACATTTTATTCCTTATGGTATGACCTTTTCTCTGAAGAAAATGGCGAAACTGTACGTCGATTTGTGGTTAGACTGCAAGGTGTGCCTGTTTCGATCGTTTCAGACCTAGATCCAAGGTTCACTTCCAGGTTTTGGAAGAGTTTGCAAGAAGCTTTGGGTACTAGATTGGCAATGAGTACAGCGTATCACCCCCAGACAGATGGCCAATCTGAGAGAACTATCCAGACGTTGGAGGATATGTTACGAGCTTTTGTGATGGATTTTGGTGGTAGCTGGCAAGACATGTTGTCTTTAGTGGAATTTTCCTACAATAACAGCTACCAAGTGACGATTGGTATGGAACCATTTGAGGCTTTGTATGGAAGAAAGTGCAGATCGCCGGTATGTTGGGAAGAAGTGGGGGAGAAACAGTTGTCTGCCCCAGATTTTGTGCAGCAGATGAAAGATCATGTAGATCTTATTCGACAGCGGATGAAAGCTGCCCAGTATTGCCAAGCCAGTTATGCAAATAAGAGGCGTCGACCTCTAGAGTTTCAGGTTATCATGTAGATCTTATTCGACAGCGGATGAAAGCTGCCCAGTATTGCCAAGCCAGTTATGCAAATAAGAGGCGTCGACCTCTAGAGTTTCAGGTTGGTGATGAGGTATTCCTTAAAGTTCTTCCGTTTTGCATTGTTTGTTAGAGTAGATGCCCAACTAGCCAACTTGTGGCGTGTGGGTTTATAGACTCTTGTATATGACAATCTTTATATATGATATTCGCATTTACTTATATGGCATTCTTTACTTTCATTGTGTTGTATGATGATTAACAATTGCGTTGAGTAAAGACCTAGAATACACTAAAGTGTATGTTAGATGTGATAGTGGGTATGACGGCTATCATGAAACACATCTAATAGTCACTGTGTATTCTGAACATGTTCCTAGTCGATTGGCCCGTCAAAATGAGGATAAGGCCGCCCGAGCTAGAGACTAGTATCTGCGATGCGAAGTACCATGTTTCATTGGTAGGGAACATTGTGATGTTCTGAGCATGCAGATAGATAGTGACCTGGTGATCTATCGAATTACCCTCGTTCGGACTTTCCAAGTGGTTATCATTTGTCGAGTGGATAAGTCCGAGGTCTTGGTTGTACTGATTAGTCCTCACGACTCGAAACTTCATTGAGACTCTACGTGATAGGCGTCTCACTTTGACCCGTTTGCCGACTCTCTTGGGGATTGGGTAAGACCCCGATGCATGTAGGAGTCGATGCATCGTTGTCGAGGATTCACCGCTCGCAGACATGCGTGGATATCCTATGCTATCTGAGGGGATAATAGTGTATAAATCTCTGGCCAGAGTACTAGAAGTGTTTTAGGTAAATGTGTTTACCTAGTTACACTCGCGATGTCACTATTCGATCTCGAAGATGTACGCATAGCTATCGGATCAATAGCGACTCTCGATTTACCAATGGTCGTTGATCTGATCGGGATATGTGGATTGAAAGGACCATACTGTACGTTAACCACGACCAACTGGTTCTTGCAGGCACTATCAGTGATACCTATGGGATCATGGGGCGATGTTGCTAGACGCTCTTACCATGATCCGATGGGCAAGTCCGGAATTGTGATTCCGGAGCCACAATGGTTATGGGCCCACGGCTAGCTGTATCCCTGAACCATTGAGGGTCACACAAGTACTGGATTCGAGATTCCCGCACGGATACTCAGCTCAATGTGTTGAGTATACGAAGAGGATTTTGGGGAGTGCGACTTCCTAAAAGTAAACAGAGGTCAAATCGTGATTTGCCGATGTTGAGGGGCAAAACGGTCATTTTGCACTGGGGTTCTGAAAAATGTTTTTTCAGATCATAGCAATCAGTTTTGGAAACTGAGTCTATCCGTCCGATCTGATTGGCGATCGGAGTTATAATGAAGTCTCGGTGATGGGGATGAACTGAATGTTCATCCGTTGACCCGGGCCCGTTGGGTCGGTCCAAATCCATCTTTAATTCTATTTAATATAGACTTAAGCCTAGACTTCATAACTTAACACAACACAATTAACCCTAAACCTAGCTCTTGGCCGCCGCCCCCTCTCCTCTCCATAAGCCGCCGCCGCCGTGCGCCGCTTCGTCGGAATTTGTTCCGGCCAATCTTGACGAGAAGAATCCGTCCAGCCCGATCTCGTCAAGCCTTCTAGTGCAGGCTGACGAAGGAATTCCGTCTCCGGTCGTGGACCTGATTGACGTAGTCTACCGCAATCTACCGTGAAGTGCCGGTTTCCTCGAGAAACTGGTCGGAGCCAGGCACGAGTTGCCAGCAAGGTAGCAATCTAAACACCCTATGGTTGTGTTTATTTGAATTGTATTGATCGTCTCCCGTTATTGTTTTTGTTCTTCCGCTGCCTCGCCGGGAGGCGTGATTCAGATCCGCCGCGGCTAACCCCAACAGTGGTATCAGAGCCAAGGTTTTCGGATCTGATCAATACAGTATTGCCATATTGTATCAAATCACCTTTTCAAATCATAAAAACCAAAATTTTTAAAACTCACGACCGGCCGGCCGCCGCCGCGCGGGGCGGCCCGTCGCGCGCGCAGCAGCGCGCGCGACACCATGCGTGCTGGCTGCGCATGGTGGCCGGCCGTGGCCAGCAGGCGCGCGCACTCATTTGCACGGTGGCCACCCATATCCCGCGGCCGATGGGC
>KV017485.1:107338-123528 GCA_001598015.1 Dorcoceras hygrometricum | reverse complement strand
TCTGGATACAGGGGCTGCTCCTGGAACTAATTCGATCGAAAATTCTAATTCTCTATCTGGCGGCAGTCCTTGTATATCTTCTGGGAAAACTTCAGGAAATTCATTTACCACCTCCACTTCTGAAAGTTGGGGCTTGCTAGTCACTGCTAAGGATGACATACTTATCATATATCCTACCCCTCCTTTCCTTAAACATCTCTGAGCCTTAAGTGCTGATATAAGGCGAGGAATCCTCCACGTCTGATTGGCTTCAAATTGGAACGGTTCTCCTCTAGGCGGGTTAACTGCTACTGCTTGAGTCTTGAAATTAATTACCACTCCATGCTTGGTTAACCAGTCCATCCCCAAAATCATGTCGAACTCAGGCATCGGCAAAACAATCAAATCTGTGGAAATCGAATGCCCGTGGAGCCTAAGTTCTAAATTCCTAAACATATCATGGGATACTAATTCTTCTCCTGAAGGCACTGTTACACAAAATCCTACAGCTACACAATCAGGTCCAATGGGTAGCTTCCTAGCAAACTTAGCTGCTATAAATGAATGGGTGGCTCCTGAATCTAGCAAAGCCACATAAGGCAAACCAGCTATTAAAATCTCACCCGTAACCACTATAGAATCTGGATTGGCCTGTTCGGTTGTCATCACATATGCCCGGCTGGTCACCAGCTGTCTCGACTTTGGGCAATTCTTCATCATATGCCCTGGTAACCCACACTTGTAGCAGACGTTCTGTCCAAGTCTGCACTGACCAGAGTGTGGATTCTGGCACTTAGGACACACTGGTCTGTTGTTACCAGCTGGAACTGCACTGATCGGTTGGATAGGCATAGGCTTCTGTTCCAGTAGGGGTTTCTGCTCTTGATGTTAGAGTAGATTCCCAACTAGCCAACTTGTGGCGTGTGGGTTTATAGACTCTTGTATGAAACAATATTTATATATGATATTCACATTTATTTATATGGCATTCTTTACTTTCATTGTGTTGTATGATGATTAACAATTGCGTTGAGTAAAGACCTAGAATACACTAAAGTGTATATTAGATGTGATAGTGGGTATGACGACTATCATGAAACACATCTAATAGTCACTGTGTATTCTGAACATGTTCCTAGTCGATTGGGCCGTCAAAATGAGGATAAGGCCGCCCGAGCTAGAGACTAGTATCTGCGATGCGAAGTACCATGTTTCATTGGTAGGGAACATTGTGATGTTCTAAGCATGCAGATCGATAGTGACCTGGTGATCTATCGAACTACCCTCGTTCGGACTTTCCAAGTGGTTACCATTTGTCGAGTGGATAAGTCCTAGGTCTTGGTTATACTGATTAGTCCTCACGACTCGAAACGTCATTGAGACTCTACATGATAGGCGTCTCACTTTGACTCGTTTGTCGACTCACTTGGGGTCATCAGGCGGCGGGATTGGGTGAGACCTCGATGCATGTAGGAGTCGATGCATCGTTGTCGAGGATTCATCGCTCGCAGACATGCGTGGATATCCTATGCTATCTGAGGGGATAATAGTGTATAAATCTCTGGCCAGAGTACTAGAAGTGTTTTAGGTAAATGTGTTTACCTAGTTACACTCGCGATATCACTATTCGATCCGATGGGCAAGTCCGGAATTGTGATTCCGGAGCCGCAATGGTTGTGGGCCCACGGCTAGTTGTATCCCTGAACCATTGAGGGTCACACAAGTACTGGATTCGAGATTCTCGCACGGATACTGAGCTCAATGTGTTGAGCATAGGAAGAGGATTTTGGGGAGTGCGACTTCCTAAAAGTCAACAGGGGTCAAATCGTGATTTCCGCTGTTGAGGGGCAAAACGGTCATTTTGCACTGGGGTTCTGAAAAATGGTTTTTCAGATCATAGTATTTAGTTTTGGAAACAGATTCGATCGGTCTGATCTGATCGGCGATCGAGTTACGATGAAGTCACGGTGATGGGGATGAACCGAATGTTCATCCGTTGGAACCGGGCCCGTTGGGCCGGTCCAAGTCCATCACTAAGTCTACTTAATGTAGACTTAGGCTTAATTATCATAACAACTTAACTCACAACTACAAACCCTAAACCTAGTGTGCGTCGCCCCTCTCCTCTCTCCATACGCCGCCGCCTCCGCCGCTAGTCGCCGCCGCCGCCGCTGTTCGCCGGAAATTGTTCCAGCCAATCTTTCGAGGAGAATCCATCCGCGCCGATCTCTTCAGGCCTTCTAGTGCAGGCTGACGAAGGAGTCTCGTATCCGGTCGTGGACCTGATTGACGTTATCTACCGTCGTCTACCGTGAAGTGCCGGTTTCCTCGCTAAACTGGTCGGAGCCAGGCACGAGTTGCCAGCAAGGTAATCAACGATAAACACCCTATGAATGTCATAGCTTGCATGTTTGTATTGAATTGTATTGATCGTCTCCCGGCAAATTTTGTTCTTCCGCTGCCTCGCCGGGAGGCACGATCCGGATCCTCCGCGGTTCCCCAACTATGGTATCAGAGCCAATTCGGATCTGATCAATACGATTATGCCATATTGTATCTAACATCTCGAGATTTTCAGATCGGATCAATAAAATTCTTGAAGGAAATAGGCCTCGGTGCCGCCGCGCATGGCGGCGCCCCACCGCGCGCTGGTCGCGCGATACCATGCGCACTGGCCGCGCATGGTGGCCGAGTCATGCGCGCCGCTTCATGCGTGCACCTCGTTGCGCGAAGATCGCGCGTGGTGGCCGCCCCGTCTCGCCGATGCTGGGCGCCGTGTCGCGCTTGGATCTCGGCCGCTGGCCACGCGATGTCGCGCCTCCTGTCGTGCGCTGGCCGCGTGATTGGCGTGATGGTGGCCGGCCTGCTGTGCGCCGCTGGATGCTAGGAGTCGACCGCTGGTTGCGCGGTGATGCTCGCGGCCGTGCGCCCGTGTGCGGCCTTGCGTCGGACGTGATTTGTTGGGTGCGGCCGCCGCCGTGTGGCCGCCGTCCGACGATACTCCGGCGATGTCCTGACGGCTGATTTCTTTCTAGGGTTTTGTTCAGGCCTGTCCCAGGCAGCCCGTGAAGTTTTCGGGCCGATATTCGATATCGGGCCCGTTTTGGTCGATTTTGAAATTTTTAGATTTTTGGGCCTAAAATTGTTTTAAGCCCAATATGATATAATTAAAATTAGCGAAATGTGATTTTAATTGTAAAATATGATTTTATAATTAAAATATGATTTTGTTGATTAAAATTTGATTTTATCGACAAAATGCGATTTTATTATAAAATGCGATTTTATGATTAAAATATGATTTTGCGATTAATAATAGGATTATTTAATTTATTCATGTTAATTAGATTATCTGCATGATTGGGATGATCGAGAGCCGTGCCCAATTTGTTAGGTGTATGCGATAGGTTTTTGTGATTCCGATTGTAAATATTTTGATTATCATTTAAAGTGGGCCTGTTTGTGGCCCGTTCCCACCCCTTGACAAATGTATCCCTTATATGTCATGGTAAATTTAAATGTAAAATTACTAGATTTAGTGGGAGGATATCCGAAGACGGTGGACAATGACGATCAAGAATATTGAAGACCGAAGATCTGTAAAACCGGAAGCATTGTAATAGGATTGCATTGCATATTGCATTACCCCTAGGATTGGTCCCAGGTCCGTGACTGGCAACCACGGACAGCATAGCTCTCACGATCGATCATCCCAATGTTTATATATATTGATATATAATTAGTTGAATCCGCATATTGCATGTTTTTAAATTTGATTTAAAATAAATGCATGAGACCAAAATTTTCAAAAATAAAATCCCTCGTTTTAAATACGATTTAAAACTAATATCAAGATAAATGTTTATTCGATAAACTAAAGGGTATTTAAAATTTTTTAAATAATCCCTACCTTCCATCAACAATGGGTGTACGTCGATGCTACCCGTATACATGGCCCGACTCATATTATTGAGGGGATCATGTATGCCGGAAAGCTGTCCACGCCATTGACAATTGTTGTGAGTTAGGTGGAACTCCCTTTAACGTTGGCTCATATTATTGGGGACGTTAAGGGGACCGTCCTTCACGACTCAACATTGATGGGTCATCTTGACACGTGATAGTAAACGGCGTCATATTATTGGGTCCTTACTGGACGTGAGGTGAATACATGGAGGTTGCACCGGTTGCAATCGGAAACTACCTTTTGGGGGTCATGGATGGCTGATATTATTCGGGTCCATGATCGCTTGATTGGGCTCCGTGTACCCACTAAAGAAACCTGTTTTCTCGATTTCATTAGAGGGTGGTGAAATCGTTAAAATATTGGGAGGGTAATTCATAAAACTTAACGACCTTGTTTTATGTCTTAGCGATTATTTTATATATAGTTAGTGATGTATGTATGCTTTCCTTTTCAGTATTACTGCATATATAATGGTTCCGATGAAAAACCCGCTCGCTGCTATACTGGATAGCAACAGGTTCATCGGTCTGAACTAGCAAGACTGGCTCCGCAACCTCAATCTTGTATTGTCTTTGGAGAAACTTCTTAATGCGATAGAGAAGAGTCCTCCGAAGGAAGCCCCTGCCGATATCAGCCCTGAGGAGCTGGTAACGCTTAAACAATGATGGGACGACGAGGTTAAAGCTCGGTGCTATGTGATGGCATCGATGTCCAATGAAATGCAACAGCGTTTTGAGAAGACGAAGTATGCTGCTGACATACTTTTTCATCTCAAAGAGTTGTACGGGGAGAACTCTCGACATGAGAGGTTCACAGCTGTCAAGGAGCTTATGACAAGCCGCATGCGCGATGGGACTTCGGTCCGCGAGCATGGAGTTCGTATGATTGGGCTCGTTGAAAAGCTGTCGGGCCTTGATATCGCACTTCCACACGAATTGTTGGTGGATGTAATTCTCCTCTCACTACCCGCTGCATTTGACCCATTTGTGGTCAACTTCAACATGAACAAGCTGGCAGCCACCCTTGAAGAGGGGGTTAACATGCTTGTAGTGTTTGAAGGGACCATAAAGAAGGACAAACCCGTCCTCCTTCTGGGCTCCACTTCCTCTGCGAAGAAGGGACCCAGACGCAAGATCAAGAAGCGTTCTGCTCCTGCGAAGGAGGAAAAGTCCGCCAAAAAACCAAAGGCAAAGTCTTCCAAACCGAACAAGTCTGAGGACGTTTGCCACCACTGCCACAAGGCTGGGCATTGGAGGAGGAACTGCAAGGAGTACCTCGAGCAGTTGCGAACTGCGAAAGGTATGTTCTATATTGAAATAAATATGTCTCTTAATTCGACTTATTGGGTACTTGATACCGGATGTGGATCTCATATCTGCAATGATTTGCAGGTGATGACAAGAAGCCGACGTCTTAGAGAGGGTGAGACCCACTTGAGGCTTGACAATGGAGCAAGAGTTGCTGCAGTAGCTATAGGAGATGTTTATTTATGTCTTCTTGATTTTAAGTTGTTATTGAGAAACGTTTTATTTGTTCCCGAATTAATAAAGAACATTATTTCTGTTTCTATGCTTGATAGTGATGGATATTCTTGTCTGTTTGCTAATTCAATTTGCAATATTTACAAGAATGAATGTTTAATTGGAATTGGGGAACGAGAAAACGATTTATACACCTTAAAATTAAAAGACGTTCCAACTCGCGATGTCGAAGCACATACAACAACGATTAAAAGGAAACACGATAACTTGAACCCAGCACAATTTTGGCACGCTAGGCTAGGTCATATTTCTCTAAGTAGGATGAACAAGTTAGTTAGGAGTGACATGTTTGATATGTCAGACATTAACTCCCTACCGACTTGTGAATCTTGTCTTAAGGGAAAGATGACCAAGCAACCCTTCAAGGGCAAGGGTGAGCGTGCTCAAGGCCTATTGGATTTTGTCCATACTGATGTGTGCGGCCCGTTTAGTATTGGTACTAAATATGGTCACACATACTTCATCACCTTTACCGACGATTTCTCTAGGTATGGGTACTTGTACTTAATGAAGCACAAGTCTGAATCCTTTGAAAGGTTGAAAGAATTCAAGGCTGAAGTAGAAAATCAACTAGGCAAAAGTATTAAAGCACTTCGATCCGATCGAGGTGGTGAATACTTGAGTGCTGAATTTCAAGACTATCTGAAAGAGAATGGGATTCTCGCACAGTGGACCCCTCCGGCCACACCACAGCTCAATGGTGTAGCGGAGCGTCGTAATCAAACCCTGTTAGACATGGTTCGATCTATGACGAGTTTCACTGAGCTTCCTACCTCGTTTTGGGGCTATGCGCTCGAAACGGCGGTATTGTTGTTGAACAATGTCCACACTAAGGCAGAGGATAAGACTCCATATGAGATATGGATGGGCAAACCACCCAAGTACTCATACATGAGGATTTGGGGATGTCCTGCTTACGTGAAGCAGACAGTGGGAGATAAGCTGGATACGAGATCCATCTTATGCTACTTCATTGGGTATCCGAAGAATTCCATTGGATACTACTTCTACTATCCCAGTGAAACAAAAGTGTTTGTTTCTAGGAATGCCAATTTTATGGAAAGGGAATTTCTACTTGATAGAAAAGGCAAAATAGTAGAACTCGAAGAGGTTTGAGAACCAACTGAAGTACCAAGTGAATCTCCTGCACCTACAGAGCCAATACCAGAAATGGTCGCACCTAGGAGATCCGAAAGGGTTCCTAGGGCTCCTGAGAGATATGGTTTTCTCCTTGAAAATGATCAAGGTGATCAAGTTGTTGGATCTGATCCAAGAACTTTCAAGGAGGAAATTTCCGATGCTGATTCTAATTTGTGGCTTGAAGCAATGCAGTCTGAGTTTGACTCAATGCATGCTAACCAAGTTTGGACTCTTGTCAATCCTCCCGAAGGAATTGTTCCTATTGGGTGTAAATGGGTATACAAGAGGAAACTTGGACCTGATGGTAAGGTAATGACCAACAAGGCACAACTGGTCGCGAAAGGTTACACTCAAAGGCAAGGTGTTGACTATGATGAAACCTTCTCGCTAGTCGCAATGTTCAAGTCAATTAGAATCTTGTTAGCCATAGCCGCATGGTTCGACTATGAGATATGGCAAATGGATGTGAAAACTGCGTTCCTTAATGGAAACATTAAGGAATAGATCTATATGACGCAGCCTGAGGGTTTCACATCTGTTGGAAGCGAGCATAAGGTATGCAAGCTTCAGAGATCGATCTACGGTCTCAAACAAGCATCGAGGAGTTGGAACCTGAGATTCGATGAAACAATTAAGGAATTTGGTTTCATCAAGAATCCCGAGGAGCCATGTGTATACAAGAAGGTAGTTAAAAGCGCTAGTGACATTCCTCGTACTTTATGTTGATGACATTCTACTCATTGGGAATGATGTAGGAATGCTGCAGTCAACTAAAGTATGGTTGTCTAGTAGATTTTCGATGAAGGACATGGGTGAAGCATCCTATATTCTTGGAATACAGATCTATCGAGATAGATCTAAACGGATGCTCGGACTCACCCAAGCTACCTACATCGATACCATACTTAAGAGGTTCTCTATGGAAGAGTCCAAGAGAGGACACCTACCTATGTGCCACGGGGTCACTCTATCTAAGTCTATGTGTCTAAAGAATGATGAGGAGATAGAGAGTATGGCACGTGTACCATATGCCTCGGCAATAGGTAGTATTATGTATGGCATGATCTGGACTAGACCGGATGTCGCATATGCTCTGAGTGTCACGAGCCGCTACCAGGCCAACCCCGGCCAATTGCATTGGAAGGCTGTGAAGGATATTCTTAAGTACTTGCGAAGGACTAAGAATATGTTCATGGTCTATGGGGGTGGTGAACTGAAACTGGAAGGCTACACTGACTCTAGCTTCCAGTGTGACGTGGATGATTCGAAATCAACCTCTGGATTTGTATTCATGCTCAATGGTGGTGCTGTCTCTTGGAAGAGTTCCAAGCAAGACACCATCGCGGATTCAACCACTGAGGCTGAGTACATCGCAGCATCAGCTGCTGCCAAATAGGCCGTTTGGATAAGTAATTTCGTCCAATAGTTGGGCGTCATTCCTAATGGAGTTGGTCCAGTCCCGGTGTACTGCGACAACACGGGTGCCGTTGCGCAAGCAAAGGAGCCTAGGTCTCACCAAAGATCCAAACACATACTGAGGAAATACCACATAATCCGGGATATTGTGGCTAGAGGTGACATAGCAGTTGAGAGAGTCGCCTCTGCGGACAACTTTGCTGATCTACTTAAGAAGCCCTTGCCAGGACCGTTGTTTGAAAAACAACGCGAAACAATGGGACTGCGTCTGATGAGTAGTTGGCTTTAGGGCAAGTGGAAGATTGTTAGATTAGATGCCCAACTAGCCAACTTGTGGCGTGTGGGTTTATAGACTCTTGTATATGACAATATTTATATATGATATTCGCAGTTACTTATATGGCATTCTTTACTTTCATTGTGTTGTATGATGATTAACAATTGCGTTGAGTAAAGACCTAGAATACACTAAAGTGTATGTTAGATGTGATAGTGGGTATGACGGCTATCATGAAATACATCTAATAGTCAATGTGTATTCTGAACATGTTCCTAGTCGATTGGGCCGTCAAAATGAGGATAAGGCCGCCCGAGCTAGAGACTAGTATCTGCGATGCGAAGTACCATGTTTCATTGGTAGGGAACATTGTGATGTTCTGAGCATGCAGATAGATAGTGACCTGGTGATCTATCGAACTACCCTCGTTCGGACTTTCTAGGTGGTTACCATTTGTCGAGTGGATAAGTCCGAGGTCTTGGTTGTACTGATTAGTCCTCACGACTCGAAACGTCATTGAGACTCTACGTGATAGGCGTCTCATTTTGACTCGTTTGCCAACTCTCTTGGGGTCATAAGGCGTCGGGATTGGGTAAGACCCCGATGCATGTAGGAGTCGATGCATCGTTGTCGAGGATTCACCGCTCGCAGACATGCGTGGATATCCTATGCTATCTGAGGGGATAATAATGTATAAATCTCTGGCCAGAGTACTAGAATTGTTTTAGGTAAATGTGTTTACCTAGTTACACTCGCGATGTCACTATTCGATCTCCAAGATGTACGCATAGCTATCGGATCTATAGCGACTCTCGATTTACCAATGGTCGTTGATCTGATCGGGATATATGGATTGAAAGGACCGTACTATACGCTAACCACAACCAACTGGTTCTTGCAGGCACTATCAGTGATACCTAGGGGATCATGGGGCGATGTTGCTAGACGCTCTTACCATGATCCGATGGGCAAGTCCGGAATTGTGATTCCAGAGCCACAATGGTTGTGGGCCCACGGCTAGCTGTATCCCTGAACCATTGAGGGTCACACAAGTACTGAATTCGAGATTCCCGCACGGATACTCAGCTCAATGTGTTGAGCATACGAAGAGGATTTTTGGGGAGTGCGACTTCCTAAAAGTCAACAGAGGTCAAATCGTGATTTTCCGATGTTGAGGGGCAAAACGGTCATTTTGCACTGGGGTTCTGAAAAATGGTTTTTCAGATCATAGCATTCAGTTTTGGAAACTGAGTCGATCCGTCCGATCTGATCGACGATCGGAGTTATAATGAAGTCTCGGTGATGTGGATGAACTGAATGTTCATCCGTTGGACCCGGGCCCGTTGGGCCGGTCCAAATCCATCTTTAATTCTATTTAATATAGACTTAAGCCTAGACTTCATAACTTAACACAACACAATTAACCCTAAACCTAGCCCTTGGCCGCCGCCCCCTCTCCTCTCCATAAGCCGCCGCCGCCGCCTCCGACGTGCGCCGCTTCGTCGGAATTTGTTCCGGCCAATCTTGACGATAAGAATCCGTCCGCTCCGATCTCGTCAGGCCTTCTAGTGCAGGCTGACGAAGGAATCCCATCTCCGGTCATGGACCTGATTGACGTAGTCTACCGCAATCTACCGTGAAGTGCCGGTTTCCTCGAGAAATTGGTCGGAGCCAGGCACGAGTTGCCAGCAAGCTAGCAATCTAAACACCCTATGGTTGTGTTTATTTGAATTGTATTGATCGTCCCCCGGTATTGTTTTTGTTCTTCCGCTGCCTCGCCGGGAGGCGTGATCCGGATCCACCGCGGCTACCCCAACAGTGTTATGCGCTTTGGTCGCAAGGGAAAGTTATCCCCTCTTTACGTTGGACCGTATGAAATTGTTGAGAGGATTGACACTTTGGTGTATCCGCTGCTGTTCCCACCAGAATTGGCTTCTCTACATGATGTCTTTCATGTTTCCATGTTGAGGAAGTACGAGCCAGATCCGTATCATGTGCTGAGAACTGACGAGGTTGAGCTAGATCAGACGTTGAGCTATTAGGAGTATCCCCTGCAGATCCTAGATAGAAAAGAGAAACGGTTGAGGAATAAAACCATTCCTTTAGTAATGTTTCAATGGAGCAAACATGGTAAGGAAGAAGCTACTTGGGAGTTGGAGGAGAAGATGCAGCGTGAGTGGCCGCATTTGTTTGAGTAGATGTTGTATCGATTTCCAGTAGCTGTTAGTTTTTGGTTGTTCTTTTCCATAGTTGTTGTTTGTTGTTTGCTCAGTTATCTTGAACTCTTGGGTTCAGTTGAGTTGTTCCTGGACTTATTGATTTCGAGGATGATCGTGTTTTAGTGGGGGAGAGATGTGAGACCTACGTTTTCACAAATCAGTTGTTGGTCAGGTTTGGACCAGCTGTTGGTCAATGTGAATTGGTGATGCAATCGATTTTGCCTAAGTGTTGGAACCAGCAGTTGGAAGATACCAGCCATTGAGATGTTATCAGCTGTCACGAGAAAGATAATTGTTCGGGTTTTGCATCAGCCGTTGAGAGATCGCGTCAGTTGTTGGTATCTCAGTCGTTGCATTTTGGTAGGAAGCAGCAGCAATGCTAACGTAGATTTCAGTCGTTGATGTATTAGTGCGTATCCAGCTGTTGCGAGAGATCAGCTGTTGCGTAGTGACCAGCTGTTGGTTAGCGATCAGCAGTAGCTAACGAGTGACGTGTTCTGAGGTGACGTCCCTCTGCAACGTCGTTTGGTTAAGTTGGTGCGACGTCGTTTTGTTTAATTATTCGTTGTTTTGCGTTAGGCAAAAGCTGATGTGAGATATCAAATGTGTTAGAGTAGATGCCCAACTAGCCAACTTGTGGCGTGTGGGTTTTATAGACTCTTGTATATGACAATCTTTATTTATGAAATACGCATTTATTTATGGCATTCTTTATTTTGCATTATGTTATATAATGTTTACAATTGTGTTGGATAAAGACCTAGAATGAACCATAGTGTATTTTAGATGTGATAGTGGATATGATGGCTATCGTGAAACGCATCTAATAGTCATTGTGCATTCTGAATACGTTCCTAGTCGATTGGGCCGTCAAAATGAGGATAAGGCCGCCCGAGCTTGAGACTAGCATCTGCGATGTGAAATACCATGTTTAATTGGTAGGGAACATTGTGATGTTCTGAGCATGCAGATGGATAGTGACCTGGTGATCTATCGAACTACCCTCGTTCGGACTTTCCAAGTGGTTACCATTTGTCGAGTGGATAAGTCCGAGGTCTTGGTTATACTGACTAGTCCTCACTACTCGAAACTCCATTGAGACTCTACATGATAGGCGCCTCACTTTGACCCGTTTGCCGACTCATTTGGGGTCATTAGGCGGCGGGAGTTGGTGAGGTCCCGATGCATGTAGGAGTCGATGCTTCGTTGTCGAGGATTCACCGCTCGCTTTCATGCGTGGATATCCTATGCTATCTGAGGAGGTAATAGTGTATAAATCTCTGGCCAGAGTACTGGATGTGTTATAGGTAAATGGGTTTACCTAGTAACACTCGTGATGTCATTATTTGATCACCAAGATGTATGCATAGTTATCGGATCTCTAGCGACTCTCGATTTACCAATGGTCGTTGATCTGATCGGGATATATATGTTGAAAGGACCGTATCGTACGCTAACCACGACCAATTGGTTCTTGCAGGCACTATCAGTGATACCTAGGGGATCATGGGGCGATGTTGCTAGGCGCTTTACCATGATCCGTTGGGCAAGTCCGAAATTGTGATTTCGGAGTCACAATGGTTGTGGGCCCACGGCTAGCTGTATCCCTGAACCATTGAGGGTCACACAAGTACTAGATTCATGATTCCCGCACGGAAACTGAGCTCAATGTGTTGAGCACAGGAAGGGGATTTTAGGGAGTGCGACTTCCTAAAAGTCAACAGGGGTCAAAATGCGATTTCCCACTGTTGAGGGGCAAAACTGTCATTTTGGACTAGGTAATCTGAAAAAAAAAATTTCGCATCATAATGTTCAATTTTGGAAATTGAGTCGATCGGTCCGATCTGATCGTCGATCGGAGTTATGATGAAACCGTAGTGATTTAAATGAATCGAATGTTCATATATTTGACTGGGCCCGCCCCAGGTCCAATGGGCCGGTTCGAGCCCATGTACCATCTTTAGTTACTTAAGTTGGTCTAGGGCTACAATCATTATAATTAACTCACAACCCTAGCCTCCATACTTCACACTCGGCCGCCCCTCCTCTCCCTCAACCTCACGCCGCCGGCCGCCGCCCCGTGCCGCCGTCGTGTGCCACCATCTACGTGATCGGACTTGTTTCAATCACCACGACGAGGAGTTTCCGTCCGTGCTGAATTCGTCAGTCCTTTTAGTGTAGGCTGACGAAGGTGTCTTGATTCCGGTCGTGGACCTGATTAGGAGGATCTACCGCCGCCTAAAATTCAAGAGCCAGATTTCCCTGCGAATTCTGGTTGGAGCCAAGCGCCTAGACGCCAGCAAGGTAACGATTCTATGAACACCCTATGAATGTTTATAGAATTGTATTTAAATGTATTGATTGTTTCCAAGGGCAATTTTTGATTTCCGTTGTGCCCCCGGGAAACGGGATCCGGATCCTCCATTGTCGACAACAGTGGTATCAGAGCTCAGGCTCGGATCCTTCAATACATAATTGTTACATAATTGCATAGATCTCGATTTGAAATCAAAACAAAAAAAAATATTTTGGAGCATGCTGCCGGACGCCGCCATGAGCGGCGGCGACCACCCGTCGCGCTCGCGCTATTGCGCGCGCGACACCATCGCGCGCTGGCCTCGCGATGGCCAGCTTCTGGTCGCGCGCTGGCCTTGCGATTGCTGCATGCTGGCGGGCCGTGGCCAGCGGCCACGCGCAAGATGTTGCTCGGTGGTCGGCCTGATGTACGCCACGGTTGGCTCACGGTGCTGCGAGGAAGCGCAGCGCTTGGCGCCGCGGCGTGCGGCCATGCGCCGCACGCCATGTTGGCTGCGGCCGCCGCCGTACGGACGTCGTCCGGTGTGTCTCCCAGCAGCGTTGCGACAGCTGATTTCTTCTAGGTATTGTTCGGGCCTATCTCGGGCAGCCCATGAAGTTTTTGGGGCCAATATTCGATATTGGGCCAATTTTGGTCGATTTTGAAATTTTTGAGATTTTGGGCCTAAAATCGTTTTAAGCCCAATGTGATGCAATTAAAATTACAAAATATGATTTTGATTATGAAATATGATTTTATAATTAAAATATGATTTTGTTGATTAAAATATGATTTTATCGACAAAATGCGATTTTATTATAAAATGCGATTTTATAATTAAAATATGATTTTGTGGGTAAATAATTTGATTATTTGTACTTATGCAAATTAATTAGATTGATTGCATGTTTGGGATGATCGAGATCCGTGCCCAACGTGTTAGGTGTATGATATAGGTTTTGCCATTTCGGTTGTAATATATTATTGATATCATTTATAAAGTGGGTCTGTTTGTGGCCCGTTCCCACCCCTTGAGAATTGTATCCCTTACTTGTCATGGCAATTTAAATGTAAATTACTAGATTTAGTGGGAGGACATCTGAAGACGGTGGAGATGACGATCAAAGATATTGAAGACCGAAGATCTGTAAAACCGGAAGCAATTGTAATAGGATTGCATTGCATATTGCATTTCACCTAGGACTGGACCCAGGTCCGTGATTGGCAACCACGGACCGCATAGCTCTCGCGATCGATCATCCCAAAGTTTATTTATATATTCGATATATGTTGAATACGCATGTTTTAAATTATGATTTAAAATTGCATGAGACCAAATTTTCAAAAATAAAATCCCTCGTTTTAAATACGATTTAAAACTGATATCAAGATTAAATGTTTATTCGATAAACTTCGGGAATTTAAATCTGTTTAAATTATCCCTACCTTCCATCAACAATGGGTGTACGTCGATGCTACCCGCATACATGGCCCGGCTCATATTATTGAGGGGGTTATGTATGTCGGAAAGCTGTCCACGCCATTGACAATTGTTGTGAGTTGGTTGGAACTCCCTTTAACGTTGGCTCATATTATTGGGGACGTTAAGGGGACCGTCCTTCACGACTCAACATTGATGGGTCATCTTAACACGTGATAGTAAACGGCGTCATATTATTGGGCCCTTACTGGACGTGAGGTAAAATACATGGAGGTTGCACCGGTTGCAATTGGACTCTACCTTTTGAGGATCATGGTTGGCTGATATTATTCGGGACCATGATCGCTTGATTGGGCTTCGTGTACCCACTAAGGAAACTTACTTTCTCGATTTCATTAGAGGGTGGTGAAATCGTTAAAATAGTGGGAGGGTAATTCATAAAACTAAATGACCTTGTTTTATGTCTTAGCGTTATTTCATATATAGTTAGTAATGCATGTCTGTTTTCTTTTCAGTATAACTGCTTACATAATGTCTTTGATAAAAAACCCACTCGCTGCTATACTGGATAGCAACAAGTTCACCGGTCTGAACTACCAAGACTGGCTTCGAAATCTCAACATTGTGTTGGCTTCGGAGAAACTTCTTTATATGATAGAGAAGAGCCCTACGAAGGAAGCCCCTGCCGATATCAGCCCTGAGGAGCTGACTACGCTTAAACAATGGTAGGACGACGAGCTTAAGACTCGATGCTATGTGATGGCATCGATGTCCAATGAAATGCAACGATGCTTTGAGAAGACGAAGTATGCTGTTGACATACTTTTTCATCTCAAAGAATTGTATGGGGAGAACTCTCGACATGAGAGGTTCACCGCTGTCAAGGAGCTTATGACGAGCCGCATGCGCGATGGGACTTCGGTCCGCGAGCATGGGGTTCGTATGATTGGGCTCGTTGAAAAGCTGGCGGGCCTTGATATCATACTTCCACACGAGCTATCTGTGGACGTGCTTCTCCTCTCACTACCCGCTGCATTCGACCCCTTTGTGGTCAACTTCAACATGAAAAAGCTGGCAGCCACCCTTGAAGAGGTGGTTAACATGCTGGTCGTGTTTGAGGGAACCATAAAGAAGGACAAGCCCGTCCTCCTTATGGGCGTTCTGCCCCTGCGAAGGAGGAAAAGACCACCAAGAAGCCGAAGGCAAAGGCTTCCAAGCCAAACAAGACCGAGGATGTTTGCCACCACTGCCACAAGCCTGAACGTGCTCAAGGCCTATTGGATTTGATCCATACTGACGTGTGTGGCCCACTTAGCATTGGTACTAAGTACGGTCACACATACTTCATCACCTTTACCGATGATTACTCTAGGTATGGGTACTTGTACTTAATGAAGCACAAGTCTGAATCCTTTGAAAGGTTCAAAGAATTCAAGGCTGAAGTAGAAAATCAGTTAGGGAAAAGTATTAAAGCGCTTCGATCCGATCGAGGTGGTGAATACTTGAGTGCTGAATTTCAAGACTATCTTAAAGAGAATGGGATTCTCTCACAGTGGACCCCTCCGGCCACACCACAGCTCAATGGTGTAGCGGAGCGTCGTAACCGAACCCTGATGGACATGGTTCGGTCTTTGATGAACTTCACTGAGCTTCTTACCTTGTTTTGGGGCTATGCACTCGAAACGGCGGTAATGTTGTTGAACAATGTCCACACCAAGGCAGTGGATAAGACTCCATATGAGATATGGATGGGCAAACCACCCAAATACTCATACATGAGGATTTGGGGATGTCCTGCTTACGTGAAGCAGACAGTGGGAGATAAGCTGGATACGAGATCCATCTTATGTTACTTCGTTGGGTATCCAAGAATTCCATTGGATACTACTTCTACTATCCAAACGAAACAAAAGT
>KV017485.1:73929-107129 GCA_001598015.1 Dorcoceras hygrometricum | reverse complement strand
TACACTCAAAGGCAAGGTGTTGACTATGATGAAACCTTTTCACCAGTCGCAATGTTCAAGTCGATTAGAATCTTACTAGCCATAGCCTCATGGTACGACTATGAGATATGGCAAATGGATGTGAAAACTGTGTTCCTTAATGGAAATATTAAGGAAGAGATCTATATGACGCAGCCTGAGGGTTTCACATCTGTGGGAAGTGAGCATAATGTATGCAAACTTCAGAGATCGATCTACGGTCTCAAACAAGCAACGAGGAGTTGGAACCTGAGATTCGATGAAACAATTAAGGAATTTGGTTTCATCAAGAATCCTGAGGAGCCATGTGTATATAAGAAGGTAGTTAAAAGCGCTGTGACATTACTTGTACTTTACGTTGATGACTCTACTCATTGGGAATGATGTAGGAATGCTTCAGTCAACTAAAGTATGGTTGTCTAGTAGATTCTCGATGAAGGACATGGGTGAAGCATCCTATATTCTTGGAATACAGATCTATTGGGAAAGATCGAAACGGATGCTCGGACTCACCCAAGCCACCTACATCGATACCATACTTAAGAGGTTCTCTATGGAAGAGTCCAAGAGAAGACACCTACCTATGAGCCACGGGGTCACTCTATCTAAGTCTATGTGTCCGAAGACTGATGAGGAGATAGAGAGTATGGCACGTGTGCCATATGCCTTGGCAATAAGTAGCATTATGTATGGCATGATCTCAACTAGACCGGATGTGGCATATGCTCTGAGTGTCACGAGCCGCTACCAGGCCAACCCCGGCCAAATGCATTGGAAGGCTGTGAAAGATATTCTTAAGTACTTGCAAAGGAATAAGAATATGTTCATGGTCTATGGGGGTGGTAAACTTGTGAGGTCCGGGGCTCAAAAGAAGGCGGGGAGTGATCGCCGGTGCCAGAGGTTGCACGGACAATGAGCGGCTCCTGGAAGGCTTCTAGAGGCGAAGGGGCACATGAATGAACCGATCCCACATCGGAATGAGAGGGATTACGAGACTGGGATGTTATAAGATGTAATTGATGAGATTAGTTGAGGAAAGCTTATCAGATTTAATTGGTACTACTCATACCAACAAGGTGCATCTTCTTTTCGGGAGCTAATCACTTAAGAACTCCAAAGTTAAGCGTGCTTGACTTGGGACAATTTTGGGATGGGTGACCCTCTGGGAAGTTTCTCAGGGTGCGTGCGAGTGAGGACAAAACACGTTGAAAAGATCAGTGTTGGTACAGCCGATCCCACCGAAATAAGAGGGATTACGATAGTGGGAAGTTATAGATGTAATGGATGTTAGTTGAGCAAGACTTATCATATTTAATTGGTACTACTCATACCAACAAGGTGCATCTTCTTTTCGGGAGCTAATCACTTAAAAACTCCAAAGTTAAGCGTGCTTGACTTGGGACAATTTTGGGATGGGTGACCCTCTGGGAAGTTTCTCAGGGTGCGTGTGAGTGAGGACAAAACACGCTGAAAAGATCAGTGTTGGTACAATGGGGGCAGCCGTTAAATCTGAGGCGTTATAGAACTGAAATTGAAAGGCTACACTGATTCTAGCTTCCAATATGACGTGGATGATTCGAAGTCTACCTCTGGATTTGTATTCATGCTCAATGGTGGTGTCGTCTCTTGGAAGAGTTCCAAGCAAGACACCATCGCGGATTCAACCACTGAGGCTGAGTACATCGCAGCATCAGTTGCTGCTAAGGAGGCGGTTTGGATGAGGAATTTCGTCCAAGAGTTGGGCGTCATTTCTGATGGAGTTGGTCCAGTCCCGGTGTACTGCGACAACACGGGTGCCGTTGCGCAAGCAAAGGAGCCTATATCTCACCAAAGATCCAAACATATACTGAGGGAATACCACATAATCCGGGATATTGTGGCTAGAGGTGACATAGCAGTTGAGAGAGTCACCTCTGCGGACAACATTGCCGATCCACTTACGAAGCCCTTGCCAGGACCGTTGTTTGAAAAACATCGTGAAACAATGGGACTGCGTTTGATGAGTAGTTGGCTATAGGGCAAGTGGAAGATTGTTAGAGTAGATGCCCAACTAGCCAACTTATGGCGTGTGGGTTTTATAGACTCTTGTATATGACAATCTTTATTTATGAAATACGCATTTATTTATGGCATTCTTTATTTTCATTATGTTATATAATGTTTACAATTGTGTTGGATAAAGACCTAGAATGCACCATAATGTATGTTAGATGTGATAGTGGATATGATGGCTATCATGAAACACATCTAATAGTCACTGTGCATTCTGAATACGTTCCTAGTCGATTGGGCCGTCAAAATGAGGATAAGGCCGCCCGAGCTTGAGACTAGCATCTGCGATGTGAAGTACCATGTTTCATTGGTAGGGAACATTGTGATGTGCTGAGCATGGAGATGGATAGTGACCTGGTGATCTATCGAACTACCCTCGTTCGGACTTTCCAAGTGGTTACCATTTGTCGAGTGGATAAGTCTGAGGTCTTGGTTGTACTGATTAGTCCTCACTACTCGAAACGTCATTGAGGCTCTACATTATAGGCGCCTCACTTTGACCCGTTTGCCGACTCATTTGGGGTCATTAGGCGACGTGATTGGGTGAGGTCCCGATGCATGTAGGAGTCGATGCTTCGTTGTCGAGGATTCACCGCTCGCTCTCATGCGTGGATATCCTATGCTATCTGAGGGGATAATAATGTATAAATCTCTGGCCAGAGTACTGGATGTGTTTTAGGTAAATGGGTTTACCTAGTTACACTCGTGATGTCACTATTCGATCTCCAAGATGTATGCATAGTTATCGGATCTTTAGCGACTCTCGATTTACCAATGGTCGTTGATCTGATCGGGATATATGTGTTGAAAGGACCGTACTGTACGCTAACCACGACCAACTGGTTCTTGCAAGCACTATCAGTGATACCTAGTGGATCATGGGGCGATGTTGCTAGGCGCTTTACCATGATCCGTTGGGCAAGTCCGAAATTGTGATTTCGGAGTCACAATGGTTGTGGGCCCACGGCTAGCTGTATCCCTGAACCATTGAAGATCACACAAGTACTGGATTTATGATTTCCGCACGGAAACTGAGCTCAATTTGTTGAGCACAGGAAGGGGATTTTAGGGAGTGAGACTTCCTAAAAGTCAACAGGGGTCAAAATGCGATTTCCCACTGTTGAGGGGCAAAACTGTCATTTTGGACTAGGTAATCTGAAAAATTGTTTTTCGCATCATAATGTTCAGTTTTGGAAACTGAGTCGATCGGTCCGATCTGATCGTCGATCGGAGTTATGATGAAACCGTAGTGATTTAAATGAACCGAATGTTCATATATTGGACTGGGCCCGCCCCAGGTCCAATGGGCCGGTTCAAGCCCATGTACCATCTTTAATTACTTAAGTTGGTCTAGGGCTACAATCATTATAATTAACTCACAACCCTAGCCTCCATACTTCACACTCGGCCGCCCGTCCTCTCCCTCAACCTCACGCCGCCGGCCGCCGCCCCGTGCCGCCGTCGTGTGCCGCCATCTAAGTGATTGGACTTGTTTCGATCACCGCGACGAGGAGTTTCCGTCCGTGCTGAATTCGTCAGTCCTTATAGTGTAGGCTGACGAAGGTGTCTTGATTCCGGTCGTGGACCTGATTAGGAGGATCTACCGCCGCCTACAATTCAAGAGCCAGATTTCCCTGCGAATTCTGGTTGGAGCCAGGCGCCTAGGCGCCAGCAAGGTAACGATTCTATGAACACCCTATGAATGTTTATAGAATTGTATTTAAATGTATTGAAAGTTTCTCGGGAAAATTTTTGATTTCCGCTGCGCCCCCGGGAAACGGAATCCGGATCCGCCATTGTCGACAACAAACTGCTGGTTGGTATAACAGTGATGACAACTGATTTTGTCGGTGGGATCTGTTCCTGTTTCTAGCAGCTGTTGAGAAGAGTATATATTAGAGGTGTTGGCCTTCGATTTTATACCAAGTGCTGGTTTATACTTAGAATATTTTCCCCGTTTTCCCAATATCTGTCGCGAACCCCAAGCGTTGTTCACCGTAGCTTTTCTCCATCGATTCCCGTCGTTTCCGGTCGCCATTTTGAACGATTGAGGTAGAGTTGGACTCCTCTCGTAAAGGAGATTCATCCTATACCATTCTTGGAGGTTGTAGTTGGCTGGAAGCAAGATCGCGAAGCAGCTTCCTTGGCCGTGTGTTACATCGTTCAGGTAGCGCTTCGAATTATTTTATGAGATCTTACCTTAGGATTTGAATTGAGCTTTCTGTTGAGTTAGGAAGGTAGGATTATTCGCTGGTTGAGTGTGTAGCTCCCGACCGTGAGTTCTGTGATAAGCGTCCCTGAGATTATGCTTTGTTGCTAGCAGGTTTTCAGATTTGAGTTCTCGGGACCCTGTTTGTAGTAATTGTTGCCCAAAATATCGAGGTACGGATTTGAGCTTGTTACAGCTTGGAATTGACGTGAGATTTAATGTGAGACTGCTGGGATGTTTTGGTGTATATGAATGTTGTGTATTTCTTGCTGTTGCATTGGTGTTTTATGCTAGCTGCTTACTGTTATATGCATACACGCATTTCACTTACAGTTCAGATCCCTGTTGCTTTGTATCTTGTTGTATTGTGCTGTTGATTCTTACCAGGAAGCGAGGTCGAGCGGCAATACCGCACTCTCATCTCCCTGCTGTGATCTGTTAGCCCCTATGCGCCGAGTGGCTAACTACCACAGTTCATAGGTTGGGAAACGGCAGGTTGAGCTATGTGGCATCTGGTATCGGGTGTAGTGTCAAGGCGAGTGGCTCATTACCACACTTTGAACACACCCCGTGGCCACCATTCGTTGCAGTTCCGTTTGAGCTATTCCTTGAGTTCCTTGGCTCCTTTTCGGTGGTAGCCTTCAGCTGTTGTCCGGTGTCTCATGCATAGCATATGCATTTTATCTTGTGCTGTTTCTTTAGCTGTTTCAGTTGCTCTCCGTACTGGGGTTTGACCCCAATGTCCCACTGGGGCTTGGTTTGTTTGTTTGCCTATTTGTTTTCAGGTATGCCGGGATTTATAGCTGGTCGTGGCCACCATTCGTTGCAGTTCCGTTTGAGCTATTCCTTGAGTTCCTTGGCTCCTTTTCGGTGGTAGCCTTCAGCTGTTGTCCGGTGTCTCATGCATAGCATATGCATTTTATCTTGTGCTGTTTCTTTAGCTGTTTCAGTTGCTCTCCGTACTGGGGTTTGACCCCAATGTCCCACTGGGGCTTGGTTTGTTTGTTTGCCTATTTGTTTTCAGGTATGCCGGGATTTATAGCTGGTCGTGGTTTTAACCCAGCTGGAGGTGTCCCAGGAGGTGGATAGAGTGTCCCAGTTATGTATAATATTTATGTGCACTGGTATCACTGCGGGCGGTATTTCCCGGGTGATGCTTAGATCTATATAGCTGACAGTCTGTATGTACTTTTGTAGTATTCATCCGTTGGGCAGTTTGTGTACTTGACTGTTTGTGCTATTGTGGATTTAAATAACTGGGATATATATTTTGAGTATTGTCGTATTTTAAACTACATCATCTTTCTGTCAGGACAAAAGCAAAAATTTTACCCGCTTTTTAGTAGCTTCCGCATGTTTTTGTATGTTTTGTCTCTGATGTGAGCACGAGGCCTGACATGACCCATGGATAGCTGTATCCCTAAATCATTGAGGGTCACACAGAGTACTGGATACTTGATTCCCTTAGATATATAAGGATCAAGATACTGATCTTGATATTTGGGAGCATGATTATTTGAATCAGTGCAGCAGGAGAAAAACCTGCCATAAATAGATTCAGTGGTTTGAAAATTTGATTTTTACATCATCGTATGCAGACTTGTTTTCTATACCCATCGGTGATATCTGATCATCGTTCAGGATTATGATGAAATCGATAAGATGGAATTTACATTAACTTGGGGACCAAGTGTCTAAATATGAAAAATTCCATATTGGTATCTATTTATGGTGGCTATAAATAGAGGTGAGTAGAAGGGCCATTACACACAACTCATCACCATAATTTGGTCACTCTCTACTCATTCCCACGCCTCCCACTCCTCTCCTTTGGCCAAAAATACACACTTGCTAGACAAGCCTTTTTCGTCCATTCTATTCTCCACGTAAGGCCGAAACCTTTGTTCTTCCTGTAAGCACAATTCGGTTGCTCCTTCTCTCCACGCACAAATCCTTTAGGTTTTCTAGTGCAAACCTAAGGGAGGAGCTGAGCATCCCGTCGTGAACCTGATTAGGAGGCACAAAAATTAAGGTTGGAAGGAGAGTTCGTGACACCAACCATAGAAGAGATCCAAACTCGCTTGTCGATTTGGTTGGAGCCAAGCGTTTTTACGCGTAGGTAAACAATTTTTCAAAACCTTCTATGTATGATTTGTTGTTTCTCTTGATGATTAATCGTATGAATGCACCCCGACCGTGTGACCGATTCACGACGATCAAAATGATTTAAAATTCTACTGCACTCGGGTTGTGGAATTCGGGGATCCTCTAGGTTCCAACAGTGGTATCAGAGCATAGGCTTCGAATTTGATACGATTAAACATTGCATCAAAATATTTTCACTTCATGTATCGGACGCATGCAGTGCACATCGCTGCAAAAGCGTGAGGTAGCGCTGCATGCATCATTCGCACAACACGTAGCACCATCTCGCATGGTGCTGCAGTGGCGATGTTGTGCTCTCACAAGCACTACAGTGCACCTGTGCGGAATCATGCATGGTCAGTGCGCCCGATCCGAAAAATATGGATTTTTAAATTTGTGCATTTGTCCTAGTTTTGGAAAGAAATAATTTATGCAATGAAAATTGGAAAGAATATGATTTTTTCCATATATGTGTGATTATGTTGCCAAAATTTAATTTTGCAAACAAAATCAATTTGGTTGGATTAACTTGGTCAATTTATTTATTTTTCTAATGAGATTTATAATACACATATAATTTATTGGGATAATCAATTTGCATACATGTTTAAAATTAATGAGATCAAATTTCAAAAATAAAATCCCTCAGTTTAAATATGATTGAAAGTTTATATCAAGATTAAAGTTGTGAGACCGTAATTATCCGAGATAATTAACAATCTAATCCGCCCGGATTAGTGGCTAACTAATCTGTATAGATCATCTTAGGGAGCATTTGTTAAGAGGGAACAGCTCACACACGAGCTGGTTGGTGCTACGCTGATAGAGGAAGCTGTTTAGTGGTACTGTGTAGATTTCCCTGTACTGGTGTGACCTGGTCTGCTGGTGTGACGCGTACTACTGTGCATAACAGTGTAAGATGTTGGGTACCATCTTGGAGTTAGCACTGGCGCGAGCTGTTGAGTGGCCTGTGCTGATTTTTAGGTACAGATCAGATTAGAGGTTTGACGTTTTGTAGCGTAAGCTGTTTGTCGTGGACCATATTAGGTGTAAGCTCGTACAAACGGACGGTGCTGAGTCTATGAGCTGTTAGAAATTTAAGTATCGTATAGCAGGGAACAGTAAGCGTGAGCTTACCTGGAATTGTGAGATGTTCCAGAGATGCGCGGTGATCGGAGAGCTCAACGAACAGCTTTGAGTGTCGTAAGCTGTTGAGAACATCTTGATCTGAACAGTAGGCGTGGACCTGCGGACTGTGCACTGTTGCGGAGGTACGCGACGTGAGATGGCCGATGTAAGCTGAGATGTGGTAGCGCAAGCTGTTCTAGGTATTGTGAACCGTGTTGACAGTAGCAAGCTATTTTAGAGATAGCATCTTAGATGTTAGCTGGTAGTAGTGTACTTTGTGGACCAGTGCTATGGTGGTCTTCAGCTTATGGAAAGAGCGGGTTGTAGTTAGCAGACTGGTCGAGAGCTGTTGAGAGTTCCATCTTTGGAGAGAGCTGTCCAGTACGGGCGAGCTGTCCAATGCGTGATTTGGACTGTTACTGCGAGCTGTGCTGCTGTGGATGCTGTGAGCTTTTCCAGGCTTAGGTGCTGTGAACTGAGAGCATCACAGACTGTATTTTGGGTTGCTGTAAGTTGGATTGAGCATCCAGAGCTGGAGTGCAGGGATTCCATCTGATTGGAGTTAGTGTAAACTGTCGAGTGGTACTGTGCGGTCTACTCGGTGCTGAGCTAGCATGACATGTTCTACTGTTCCTAGCGCAAACTGTTGTGCGGACAGTTTTGAGTGAGAACTGAGTGTGGTGTGTAAGCTGTTTGGTACGTGTGAGCTGAACCACGCATGTAAGCTGTCCAGTTGAGAACGAGAGCTGGTGTGCAAGATGAGATGTTTTTCTTGTGCTGCTTTCAGCGAGGAGGTCTAACATGGTCTGGGGGCAATGTAGCCGTGATCTGTTGAGCATAAGTATAAATAGCCGTCTTGACCCACACTTAGTTATTTAGACCTCACTTTCCTTAGCGTCTCCAGGAACCTCCCATATATATTTCCCTAGCCCTAATTACTGTTCACCCGACAGAGTAAATTCCAAATCACCGGAGTTTGGCCAGACCTTATGGGGCGAGGGTACAGCGGTTGGAAACACCTATTCAAGGCCGACATTTCCATACCAGTTTGGAGTCAGGAGGAGGCCGGACAAAGAAGACCGCCGCGAAGCTGCGTGAGATGGGTTCATGATTTTTGCCTGGCTTTCAGCTTCGGTTCAGGTAACAGTATTTGGCTAGCATTAGTTTATGTCCCTAGCGTTTACCTTTGAGCTCGATAGGGCTCTGGTTGTAGCCGCAGTGGTTCTGCACTGTGAGGCCTTAGGCCGAGAGCTATTTAAGCTTAGGCAGTGCTGATTTCTTAAATTTCTTGGAAGATTAGAACCTCCCTTGTGGTTGTCGAGAGCTGCTGGCCCTGGGTAGTTGGTCGAGCTGTGCAGGAGGTTTGTCCTGCTGCCAGTTGTGAGCGATGCTGAAGTATTGACCAAGATCTGCATGAGCTACGAGTCTGAGCTTATAGTTACAGCTTTGGTGTTAATTATGAGTACATAGGGTGGTTGCGTGAGCTGTGCCCGTAGCTTGGTTATATGCGTGTTGTGTCGAGGTAAGCTGTTGAACCATGCTAGGTCTGTTCTGGCCCTGCTGTAACTTTTAGTGCATGCATTGAGTTGTGTTATGCATGATGTAGCTTTTATGCGCGGGCTGTGTAGTAGCGCTGTCTGCTGGTCGTGGCTGTAGGCCTCATATCTATGAGTTGTGTGCTAAGTTTAGCGTCGCATGGTGTTCCTGAGCTGTTCTGCTCTGCATGCTATGCCTGTGTTGTTATGTATTAAGCTGCTGGAGCTTTTATGCATGAGCTGTGTAGCCACGCTCTTAGTGGTGTATGCTGCTGTGCATGTGATTCTGAGTTGCAAGGTCTAGCTGTATATCGCATGAGATAGTCTGAGCTGTGCTGTTCTGTTCCTGCATGCGCGAGTGTTTCTACAGCTGTTTTGCTTATTTTGTTCAGCAGTAGCTTGTATGCTATTCCTGTTTTTCCGTGCTGCTTCTTCTTATGATTATTGTATGATGTATATGTTGGTTAGTATCGCATACACGCATGGCATACTGAGCTCCCCCTTTTGTTATCCGCATGCTGTTTATGTGGGTTGAGCTTATATCCTTTGTTAGCAGTTCGTTGTTGTTGAGCTCATTCCTTTGTTATTTGTTCGCTAGTATTGATCAGTTAGCAACAGACTGCGTGTGATTGAGCGGCTGGTAGCTCCCATTCTCTCACATGCTCAGTGGCCTCTTTCTGGTGTATATGTGCTTTGGGCACTGCGTGTGATGGAGAGGCTGGGTAACTCCCATTCCTCACATGCTATATGACCACTTCTGATACCGTGTGTGATTGAGCGCCCGGGTAATTCCCCTTCTCTCACACGATCGGTGATCACTTCTGTTCTGATAGCCAACTGCGTGTTGTTCCTGTAAGCTCTGTACTTATAGTCGTGGAGTTGTTCTGCGAGCCTTGTGTATTCGGCTGTCGAGTTGTTTCTGAGAGCTATGTACCTCCAGCTGTTGAGTGTTTCTATGAGCATTGTGCCTCCGACTGTCGTCGTTCCTTGAGCCCCGATAATGCATGGTACCTTCCCTCATGCATTGCACAGTTTTATATCCGTGCTTTAAATTGCTAGCTATTGTTGATTGCTCTTCGTACTGAGGTTTAACCTCGTTTGTTTCCCTTGGAATGCTTTGGCCGTGTGTTGGCCATTGCAGGCCTTTTTCAGGTAGTTCAGCTGGTCCGTGAGTGAGGCAGCTGTTGTAGTCCCAGGTGTTGGTTCCCAGATATATATATATATGTTATATCGAGTCATTGCCAGGGGATGCCCTGCATAGTTGTTGTGTATTGACTTGATTTATTTGGAGGTATGTATATATATTTGTTTCGTTGGCGTATTTATGTTGTGGCTTTTAATTCAAAATCGTATTTTGAGTATGTGCCTATGTTGAACGATGTATTTTAAGGTCAGGCAAAAAGAAAAATTTTTAGCCACTTTTTAAGCTTCCGTGTTTTGCGTGTTGTATCTGTGTTTATAAGCACCGGACCTGACATGATGGCTATCATGAAACACATCTAATAGTCACTGTGTGTTCTAAACGAGTTCTTAATCGATTGGGCCATCCACAAGAGGTAAGGGCCGCCCGAGCTTGGACTAGCATCTGTGATGCAAAGTACAACGTTTCATTGATAGAGAACATAGAGATGTTCTGAGCATGCAGATGGATAGTGACCTGGTGATCAATTGAAATACCCTCGTTCGGACTTTCCAAGTGATTATCATTTATCGAGTGGATTAAGTCTGAGGTCTTGGTTGTACAGATTAGTCCTCATTACTCAAAACATCACTGAGACTTTACAAGCTAGTTTCCTCACTTTGAATCATTTACCAACTCCATGAGGGTCATCAGGTAGCGAGGTTGGGTGAGGTCATGACGCATGTAGGAGTCGATACTTTGTTGTCAAAAATTCACCGCTTGCCTTGGTGCGTGGATATCCTATGCTATCTGAGGAGATAATAGTGTGAAAAATTCCTGGCCAAAGTACTAGATGTGTTTTACGTAAATGGGTTTACTTAGTAGCACATGCAATGTCACTATTTGATCTCTAAGATATATGCATGGTTATCGAATCTCTAGCGCATCTTGATTGCCAATGAATTTGATTTGGTCGGGATATTTGAGATGAAAGGACAGTATTGTACGCTAACCATGACTGACTGGTTCTTGCAGGCACTATCAGTGATACCTAGGGGATCATGGGGCGATGTTGCTAGACGCTTTTTCATGGTCCGATGGGTAAGTCCGAGAATGTGTTTTCGGGTCACAAGGAGTTGGGAGTCCATGGTTAGCTGTATCCCTGAATCATTGAGGGTCACACAAGTACTGGTTTTTCAATTTTCGTATAGATATGGAACTCAAAGTGTTGAGTATAGTAGGAGGAAGATTGAGAGTATGACTTCCAAAATTAGCTAAGGGAGTAGGACTTTCATATTTAGCTAATGGGAGTAAACCTGCCATATATATATCTAGTGGTTCAAAATTTTGATTTTGCACCATAACGATCAGTTTTGTAAACTGAGTACATCGGTGATATCTGATAATAGATCGGGATTATGATGAGATCACAATCGAGGGAGTCAAAAGTAATGTTCCCTATTTGATTTGAACCGCACGTTCACTGTTTGAGTTTAATCGAATGCTCACTGTTTGAGTTTAACCGAATGTTCTCTATTTTATCCAAAACTCTATCCCTCTACCTATAAATATGGCAATGAGGAGATACTTTCAAAGAGACTTGATTATTGTACCAAGTTGTGTTGACAACTCTCCTCTTCCCTCCCCTCCACTCTCGGCCTCCTCCCGTCGTTGCCGCCCACCACGGACCCCGTTCCGGCCGACTCGGTGAGGAGATTACGTTCGGGACAATTCGTTGTGCTTTATAGTTCAAGGCAGCAAAGGAATTTGGAAACCGATCATGGACCGTATTAGGAGATCAATCGGAGATTCTACCGTTGAAGTGCTATTGTCGCGTCAAACCGGAATAGTCAGAGCCGGGTGTCAAGTCGCCAAAGGTAAATATTTCTAAACATCATATGCATGTTTGGTATTGTTTTTATTTGCATATGATTGTTCTCGGGCACAAAATTCTAAAACTTCCGCTGCATCCCTGGAGCGTGATTCGGATCCGTCACTGCACCAACAGTGGTATCATAGCTTCAGGCTCAGATCGATTATACGTTAATTTCAAAAATGCATCAAAACCTCGAATTTTTAAAAATAAAAAAAATTTCCAGCAATGTACCGCTGTGCAGCCGCGCGACCGCAGGCAACCGCCATGCATGCGCCGTGCCGCTCATCGCGCACACCGTGCTCGCTCGTTGACACGCCCCTCGCGCCCGCCGTGCTCGCCCGTTGCGGCAACCTTCGTGCACACCCCGCTCGTCTCATCACGCACACTGCGCGCTCTCGCCACGCGTCATCAACGCAGCGTGCCGCCCGAGCTTTGCACGCCAACCACGCACAGCGCCGCCGCCTGCTCACGCACGCGGCGCGCGATGCATTGCACGGCTTGCAGCACTCGATCTGCACGCGTGCGATGGCGCTGAGGCAGCGGTGTGCGGCGGTTTTTTGCCAGCTAGCGTTTGCCGGGCCTGACCCGGGCAGCCCAACGGGTTTTCGAGCCGATACTTGTTGTCGGGCTTTTCTGGTTGGACCGGAATTAATTTTGAATTATTTCGAGGGGTTGGGCCTGAAATTGTTTTAAGCCCAAATTATTTTCAAAAGTACTTATTGGAAAAGTATAGTTTGTTACAATTTAATTTTCTTTCTTTAAATTAATTAGTATTGAAAATAATTATTTTCATGCAATTAAAATGACAAAAAGTATTTTATTTATAAAACATGATTATATATTTAAAATGTGATTTTGTTTGGTTATAATCAAATTTGAGTTGATTAAATTATCTTATGTTTTATTTATGTTAATTAATTCGATTAATTATATAAATAACGTGATTATGGGATGATCGAGAGTCATACTCAATGTGTTAGGTGTACGCTAGCTTTTACGATGTTTGATTGTAATATTGTTGATATAATTTTAAAGTGGGCCTGGTTTATGGCTCGTTCCCACCCTTTTTAAATGTATCCCTATATTTCATGGATATTTAAATATAAATATTAAATTTAATGGGAGATAAGTTTGAAGATGGTGGAAGTGATGATCAAATATATGAAGATCGAATACATGTAAAACTGGAAGCTTATGTAATGGGATTGTATTTGCATATTTCATATCATTTAGGATTGGACCTAGATCCGTGATTGACGACCACGGATCGCATAGCTCTCGGTTATTGATCATCCCTAGTATATATATATATATATGTTGTTGAATCCGCAAATATTTTCAATATGATTTAAAATTAATGAGACCAAACTTAAAAAATAAAATCCCTCATTTTAAATGTGATTTGAAATTAATATCAAGATTAAAGTTTCATGATTAAATTGAAGGAACTTAGTTTAATGATAATTAGGAAGTCACGTGACAGCACGTAATCTAAAAAAGTCCTTCATAGACCGCATAGAAAATGGGTTGTACTGGTTGGGCTCACTGAAGGATGTTGCTTTGTCTTAGAAAGTTGGGTTTTAAGCGGACCTTAGTCCCTCCAATTACCTGGAAGCACTCTTAAAGAATGTTAGTCCATAACTCCTAAATTGATCATAAAACAAAGGTTTATTTGATAAGCTTAAACTAATGGAATCTAAATATTGTTTAAAATTTCTTACCTACTATCAACGATGGGTGTACGTCAATGCTATCCGCATACATAGCTCGGCTCATATTATTGGGGGGTTCTATGTGTCGGAAAGCTGTGCACGCCATTGACACTTGTTGTGAGTTAGTTGGAACTCCCATGACGTTGGCTCATATTATTGGGGACGTTATGGCAATCGTCCATTACAACTCTATATTGATGGGTTGAACTCCCACGGATGCTGCACGGCGCACGCGTAGGGGCGTACGGCAAGCGTGGAGGACGCGCAATTCATGCCGAGATTTGCGGCGCATCGTGCTCGCAGCATCCACCCTGGCAATGCTCCAAGCCTGCGCGCGACGCCTACACGGCCAGCATGAGACCTGCGCGCGATGCCTGCACGGCCAGTGTGCGACGGCACGGACAAAAATATTTTTTTTTGAAAATTCGAGGTTTTGATATTGAAATTCATGTATAACCGATCCGAGCCTGATGATCTGATACCACTTGTAGGACCAAGCGCTTGCCGGCTTTACCAAAAGCTAAGCTAGTGGTAACGGTGTTGCTTCGTGGTTGTCGAGAGGCTGCTGGCCCTAGGCAGTTGGTCGAGCGGTGCAGGAGGTTTGTCTTGCTGCCAGCTGTGAGCGGTGCTGAAGTATTGACCAAGATCTGCATAAGGTACGAGTCTGAGCTTATAGTTACAGCTTTGGTGTTAAGTATGAGCACATAGGGTGGCTGTGTGAGCTGTGCCCGTAGTATGGTTATGTGCGTGCTGTGTCGAGGTAAGCTGCTGGACCCTGTTAGGCCTGTCGTGGCCCTGCTGTAACTTTCTGTGCATGTGTTGAGTTGTGTTATGCAAGTTGTAGCTTTTATGCGCCGACTGTGTAGCCGCGCTCTCTGCTTGTGGTAGCTATAGGCCTCGTATTTGGGAGCTGTGTGCTATGTTTAGCGTCGCATGGTTTTCCTGAGTGTTAGGCCTGTCGTGGCCCTGCTGTAACTTTCTGTGCATGTGTTGAGTTGTGTTATGCAAGTTGTAGCTTTTATGCGCCGACTGTGTAGCCGCGCTCTCTGCTTGTGGTAGCTATAGGCCTCGTATTTGGGAGCTGTGTGCTATGTTTAGCGTCGCATGGTTTTCCTGAGCTGTTCTGCCTTGCATGCTATGCCTGTGTTGTTATGTTCTAAGATGATGGAGCTTGTATGCATGAGCTGTGTAGCCGCGCTGTCAGGGATGTATGTTGTTATGCACGTGATTGAGAGCTGTTCTGTTTTTGCATGTGCTTGATTCTGAAGCTGTTTTGCTTATGCTATCCTTGTTTTTCCATGCTGCTTTTACTTGCGATTATTGTATGTTGTATATGTTGGTTAGCATCGCATACACGCATGGCATATTGAGCTCCTATACTTTTATCCTTTCTAGCAGTCCGCTGTTGTGAGCTCATTCTTTGTTAGCTGTTCGCTGACTGATTTGTGAGCAACAGACTACGTGTGATTGAGCGCCTGGGTAGCTCCCATTCTCTCACATGCTAAGTGGCCTCTTTCTGGTATATGTGCTTCGGGAACTTCTTGTGATGGAGCGGCTGGGTAGCTCCCATTCTCTCACATGCTCTATGGCCACTTCTGGTATCGTGTGTGATTGAGCGCCCAGTTAATTCCCCTTCTCTCACACGATCGGTGATCACTTCTGTTCTGATAGCCAGCTACGGGAGTTGTTATGCCAGCCCTGTATCTCTGGCTGTCGAGTTGTTTCTTAGAGCTATGTATTTCCAGTTTTTGAGTCTTTCTTTGAACCCCGATGAGGCCTTGTAACTCTCCTCATGCATTGCACGTTTATGTTCGTGCTTTAAATTGTCAGCTGTTGTTGATTGCTCTTCGTCTTGAGGTTCAACCTCGTTTGTCTTGGGGCTGCTTTGGCCGTGTGTTGGCCATTGCAGGCCTTTTTGAGGTTGTTCAGCTGGTCCGTGAGTGAGGCAGCTGTTGCAGTGCCAGGTTTGGTTTCACAATTACATATATATACTATATCGAGTCATTGTCAGGGGATGCCCTGTGTAGTTGTTGTGTATTGACTTGGTGTATGGAGGCATGTATATATATTTTTTTCATGGGATATTATGTTGTGACTTTTATTTGAAACCATATTTTGAGTATACACCTATGTTGAACGATGTATTTTAAGGTAAGCCAAAAGAAAATTTATAGCCACTTTTTAACCTTCCGTGTTTTACGTGTTGTGTCTGTGTTTATGAGTACCGGACGTAACAAAAGTTTCATGATTCAACTGAAAAACTTAGTTTAATAATAATTATTAACTCATGTGACAAAACGTAATTTAAGAAAGTCCTTCATAGACCAACTTAAAAATGGCTTATACCGGCTGGGCTAACTGAAGGGGCTTTGTCTTAAAAAATTTGATTTAAGCGGGCCTTAGCCCCTCAAATGACCTGAAAACACTTTTAGAGAATGTTACTCCATAGCTCCTAAATTCGTCATAAAACTAAAAGATCATTAAATGAGATCATGAATCTAAGGGATTTAAATATTGTTGAAATTTTTCACTTTTCATCAACAGTGGGTATACATCGATGCTAACTGCATACTGGGTCCGACTCATATTATTGGGGGTGTTCTGTATGCCGAAATGTTGTACACGCCATTGACACTTGCTGTGAGTTGGATGAAAATCCATGGCGTTTTCCCATATTATTGGGAACGTAATAGCAACAGTCCATTAAAACTTAACATTGATGGGTCTTCTTGACACGTGATGGTAATCGGCGTCATATTATGGGCCCTTACTGGACGTGAGGTTAATGCATGAGTGTTGCATTTGATGAAATTGGGGTCTACCTTTCGGGGATCATTGACTGATATTAATCGGGACCATGATTTCTCGATTGGACTATGTGCGCCCACTAAGAAATTGGCTTTCTCGATTTCACTAGAGGGTGGTGAATCGTTATAATAGTGGGAGGGTGATTCATAAAATTAAATGACCATATTTTATGTCTTAGTAAATTATATTGAATAGTAATTGATGCATGTATGTTTTTCATTTTAGTATATTTTACAATGACTATTCGTAATCCATTACCACTTATTCTCGAAAACAACAAACTTACTGGAGAGAACTATCTTTACTATCACGGAACCTCAAGATTGTTCTGGTTTCGTAGAAACTGGTATATGTACTAGAAAAATATCCTCCAAAAGAAGCATCTGCTGACATCCGCCCTGAGGAGATAAAGAAGCTTGAGACATGGTGAGACCATGATCTCAAAGCCAAGTGCTACATGTTGGTGTCAATGTCCATCAAACTGCAGAGGAGTTCCGAGGGTGCAGAGCATGCTGCTGACATACACCTGCATCTGAAGGAACTCTTCAAAGAGAATCTACGAGCTAAGAGGTACACGAATACCAAGGAGCTCATGACTAGCCACATGCGAGGAGAGACTTCGGTCCACGAGCAAGGGGTTCGAATGATTGGGCTCATTGAGAAGTTGGTGGGACTTGATCTCTCACTTCCACACGAATTTTATGGGGATTTTTTGCTTCTATCCATTCTTCTGCATTCGATAGCTTTGCGTTGAACTTTAACATGAAAAAGTTGGAGCCACTCCTGAGGAGCTGGTCAACATGCTAGTTGTGTTTGAGGGAACAATAAATAAAGAAAAGCCGGTTCTCTTAATGGGCTCGTCTTCCTCTGTAAATAAGGATCCCAAAGGCAGGGGCAAGAAACATTCTTCCCCAGCCAAGGGAACACTACCAAAAGTTAGCCCAAGGCGAAGGCTTTAAAACCAGAAAAGTTTGAGGATATTTGCCCCCACTGCCACAAAGCTAGGCATTGGAAGAGGAACTGCAACGACTACCTTGAGCAGTTGCGATATGCGAAAGATATTTTTTATATTGATATAAATACGTCTCTCAAAACTACTTCTTGGTTACTTGATATCGGATGTGGATCTCATATCCGCAATGATTTGCAGGTACAAGAAGTAGGAGGTTAAGGGAGGGTGAGACCCACCTGATACTTGGAAATGAAGCAAGGGTTGCTGGGAGGCCATTGGAGATGTTTCCTTGCTTTTACAAAATAATTTTAATTTTATTTAAGAGATGTTTTATTTGTACCAAGTTGGTTTTAAAAAATTATTTTGATTTCTATATTGGATAGATATGGTTAGGTCAACTTATTAAAAACCTCAATTATGACATTATTGTGTGTTTGCCAATGGGATTTGAAATATTTGCAAGAATGAATTTTTGATTGGATTGGTTAACTTGAAAGAATCTGTATAACTTAAAATTAAAGGAAGTTCCCCTTTACAATATCGAAAGAAATATAACAAATTAGTGGGATAGAGGATGTTTAAATGTCAGATATCACTCTCTGCCTACCTTTGAGTCCCGTCTGAAAGGAAAACTGACAAAAAAACCTGTTAGAGGCAATCCTGAGCATGAACATGGACTGTTGGATTTGATCAATATAGACGTGTGTGGCCCACTTAGTATCGGTACTAAGAATTAGTACACCTACTTCATTATCTTTATCGATGATCACTCACGGTATGTGCATTTATATTTATTGAAACATAAATCGGAATCCTTTGAAAGGTTCAAGAATTTCAAGAGTTAAGTAGAAAACAAACTGGACATAAGTACTAAAACACTTCGATATGATCGAGGTGGAGAATACTAAAGCGTAGAGTTTCTGGATTATATAAACGAGAATAAGATTCTCTCTCGGTTAACACCTCCAGGGACACCACAACTGAATGGCGTAGCGGAGCCTCATAATCAAACCCTGATGGACATGGTTCTATCTATAATGAGCTTTATTGAGCTTCCACCTTTTTTTTTGGGTTTATGCGCTCGAACCTGCATTATTATTGTTGAACAATGTTCACACTAAAGCAGTGGAAAAGTATAGAGTCCGGTGTCCGATCACATAAACCACACGCAAAGGGTAAATGTTTTAAATAATTTAAATTATAGTTGGGAGTTTTAAAATATTAACGATGACTTTTATTTACAAGATTTTAATGCGTTTCTTGATGCTTGTGATTTCAGGTGAATATTCGAAGCCATGTCGCAGAGGGGAAATCGGGTAAAATAGAGGTGACTCTAATGTTCCAAAATTTATTTTATCGAGATTAGAAGACAAAATATTCTTTGTTAGTGCAAGTTTTGATTGGGTGTGTCACGACCGGTGCTCATAATCCAAGATTTAACACACAATTAACGAAATAATGCGGAAGCTTAAAGGCAGTTTAAAGTTTTTCTTTTGCCCTGAACAAGAAATACAACTCAAAAATATGCGATTACTGAAAATAAAGGCTTTATTACACAAACCAGAACATAAAAACAACATATATACTCCCAACAATATATCATCAAGGAATAAACATTGAAACAACAGTCTAACAACTACACAGGACATCCCTTGGTAAATGACTCGATGAAATGTATACATATAACTGGGGTACTCGATCAACCTCTCGAGGCTCCACTAGCTGACGCACCATCTGGACCAGATGAAATACCTAGGCAACCTGAATGGCAAACAACACAACCAAACAGCCCTGGAGGGACAAGGGGTAAAACCCCAGTACGGAGAACAAAGTAAAACAACAAACGAAGTATGTATGATATATGCAACGTGCTATGCAATGCATGTCCGGTAACAATAAATATAGGGTATCAAAAAAGGAAGCCAAGCAAAACGGTCAACAACAACATGTGGCAACGTCATTGGGAGTTTCGGTGCTACCCAGACGGTCCCAACGTATATGTGGCTCATTATCGAGGGTGACAGGAGCTACCGGCTCGGCCGCGAGGTAACCAAAGGTGCGCTATGACCACCCGCCACCACCTATCTAGGCCACATCAAACTAAGGGGGCAGGAGCTATCCGGTGCGTTCTCAGTGCTATCCCTCGTGGGTATGAATATCAGCAACCACTCCACAAGGAAGAAACTCAATCGACACCAATGCATCAGCTAGCATAGGATATTCAAGGCTCAATATGAATCATGCATGCATCAATGTCATGACCAGTAACGATATGCAATCACAAGCCAATTACAACATACACAGTGGTACAGATCTAAACACATAGAACGTAAACAGCACAGGGAACATACTCATACTCTATGAATGCTGTAATTTCAGTTCCGACCCGTACCTTAACTCCTGACCAACAAAAACTTACTACAGCTCATGGGAAGAACAGAACACCAACACGAAATAGATCACGCAAGTCGAAGCAACTCGCTCTGGCCAATCACCTTCTGTTTCTTGAACTCTTGTGGAGAAATATCAGCAGAAACATCTACTTCAACCACTCAAGCTACAATCTACTTAATCTAAACAAAATCAGTTTGGGAAAGCTACAACTGAAAGAGAGCCGAGAGATACCAGCTCGACCCAGCTCAATCCTACTCTCTAATAGAGATTTCTTGTTCTAAACGAAACTTAAGACAAAGATAAGCACTTACCAGAAGTCGATACCTGAACCGAAGAACAACTCGGTCGAAAATCATGGAAATTTTAAGCTTAAACTACGATCGAACTCTATCCCTGGCCGGCTACTTTCCCCAAGATTGGTAGGAATGGGTTTGGAGAGAGAAATCCAATGGTACCAACCTTCCTCCAAGCGGAGACGTCTACCGTTGGCCATCGGAGAAGTAAGGTTCGATGAACAGTTTCATGAAGTGTGTATAGCTCGGGCTCTCGAAGGTAATAAATACCTAAGCGTAGGGAAAATTACTAACATTTGGTCAAAGTCTAAATATATATAACTTAAGTTCTTGCGATTCGATCTACAGTAACCACCGGCCAGCTAAGGCCTCTTAATTGATACAAGATTGGGACATCCAGCACGTGCAAAAACATCCGCTCAGCATGAACAGATCAGCATGGAGCTCTGAGATCAGCTTAGCGCTTCTCAAACAGCATAGGCAATATCAGCACGCTAATCCATCTAGCTGAGGCATCAGATCAGATTGCAAAATCCGAACCATTACCTGCTATTTAGCATTTACAGTACTACCAGATCAGCTCAGCTCGCACTAGATCATCTCATCTCACACCGGATCAGCACGGCTAGATCAACACACAACTCAATCAGTCTAAAGCAGCTCGATCAAGTCAGCACACTTGATCTATCTCAGCATGCTCGATCCATCTCGGCACTGTTCCATCAGATCAGCACGTTTCAACATATCAGATCAGCGCTCAAGCAACCAATCCAGCTCGCGTCCGATCTGATCCATCTAAACTGATTAATCCAACTTAATTAAACCCGAACGGATCTTCCAGGCCTCCAATTCTCCCCCACTAAAGATTTCATCTACGAAGTCAAATCACTAGCAACAAGAGCGCAGACCCAACAAAACATAACCCATACAATACCCAGTATCTCTAGAGGTCTCAAAACATATACTAACCAAGAGTTCAAGATAACACAGAGAATAACAGTAACCAGATCACATGTAGTAAACCGAGGCATGCTCAAACAGATGACGCCACTCTTGCCGCATCTTTGCCTCTAACTTCCATGTAGATTCTTCTCTTCCATGTTTGCTCCGTTGCACCATGATCTTGATCCTAAGCTGTTTCTCCTTTCTAGCTCTGATCTAAGGAATGGATATTCAACATAACTCAAGTTCTGATCCTGATCTACCTCGTTAGCTCACAAAACATGGGAAGGATCCAGCTCATACTTCCTCAAAATGGACACATGAAACACATCATGCATCGAGGATAGCTCGGGTGGCAAGTGCAAACGATAAGATAAGGAGCCGATCCATTCTACAACCTCATATGCTCAAATGTAGCGAGGAGCTAGCTTAACCCTGAGTCCAAATATCATAACACTTCTGAAAGACGAAACGTTCAAGAAAACTCAATCACCAGTCTTAAACTCTAAAGCTATACGCCTCCTATTCATGTAGCTGTCTTGGCGATCTTGTGATGTTTTCATTATCTTGCGAATTGGATCAACTTGATCTCCCATTTGATGCACAAACTTTGGTGAAGATAACTTTCTATCCCAAACCTCTTACCAACAGATCGACGACCTGCACTTTTTACCATACAAAGATTCAAACGGTGCCATCTCAATAGTCACTTGATAGCTATTGTTATAAGAAAACTCTACCAAAGACATGGAAACCTGTCAACCTCCACTGAAATCCATCACCACAGCTCTCAACAATCTTCAAGGGTCTGAATGGTTTTCTTGGATTGTCCATCGGTTTGAGGATGATAAACTATACTCATAGCCAATCTAGAACCTAAAGCTGCCTGCAAGCCTTTCCAAAATATGGAAGTAAACCTTGGATCCCTCTCAGAAACTAGCGACACCGGCACACCATGCAATCTCACCACGAAATCTATGTACAGTCTCGCCATTTTTTTCACAGAACACATCATACCATAGGTAATGAAGTGAGCCGACTTAGGCAGTCGATCTATAACAACCCATACTGCATCACATCCTCGATTAGAAAGAGGAAAATGGGTAACAAAATCCATGGCTATTGTAACGACCAAAATCTTTTAAAGCCACATTTAGAAAGTTATAAGATTTGAGAGATTAAATTGAAATGCTACTTTATTCAACTTTTATTTCGGTTGAATTTCAGATTTGAGAATGCAATTACAGGAGCTGTTTGGTCGATCCTTACAAGCCAATTGAATCCTTCTTTTCAAATAAAATGGTTCGGTTCTATAGAATCAGATTTCACTTTAAAAATGGAGTAGCACTTTCAAAATATTTTGACATATTGAGTAAACTTGTCTCTTCCTTAGGCATTTTAATTCATATATATAGGATGATAGCCACATCATGCATCATTATTTATCAAACAAAACATTTTCAAGCGGTGCTCTCTGTGAGGAAGCCGAGCAAAACCTTTCAAAGCTTTTTGAAGGAGACAAGCGGTGCACACGTGATTTACCAGATTCCATCTGTAATTGTGTTACAGAATTCAGGCAAGTAAACTCTGTTTCTTGCTACACTCTTGAAAGCATATATTCAGTTCTGTTTGCATGTTTATATGAGAACAAGATTTGAAGGAAGTTACGGCTGTTCTTCAAAACCCAGAAAATTTCATACTCTGTTTTTAAGATAAAGTACATGTTTACTGCGATTTTGATTCAGGAAAGTATTTAGAAAATGTTTGATGATGTTCGTACCAATAGTTTCTTGAGAATTCTAAAGATTTTCTTCGAAGTAGCTTATTTGATTGATTCCAGAAATTTCTTGAGATCTTTTGATTTCTTCATACTGAGGTTTCCTTCGTTATTTACTCTCGTTCAAGTGATGTCTGAAATCTGGTTCTTAAACCAAAAGCTGAATTTATATATTGGACAGATTCTAAGTTAGAATTCTGTTTCTATGTTAGTCTAAGTTCAGATGAGAGTTTTGTTTCAAATCTGAATTTGGTTAACACTACTGTGATTGACCATTGATATCTGAGTTGACTACGGTTGACCATTGATTCTATAATTTCGTTGACATCTGAGTTGACCAACAGTCAGAATCTGAATTCTTTCTTCTTCGTTGAGATACTTGTGTGCGATTCAGATTCCACCTGTCTTTCGTTCAAAACTGATTCGATAAATACAGAAATTCTCGATTTGAAATACTTATTCTTTTTAGCTTCATTTCGAAAGATTAATTCGATTATTTCGAACAGATTTGAGTGATTTATTCAGTTTTCATCTTCACAAGTATTACAGAAAATTCTTAAAGCGTTCCAGAATATCACAGAAGTATAAAACCAGTAAATCGTACCAGAATGAAAAGAAAAAAAGCAGATTTAAGAAAGAAAGAGCAGAAAGAATGTTACAGAAACGTTTTACAGAAAAGTTTTATATATTATGGCTTAGACAACAGACGGTCACAGGAGAGGGTGAGGACGCTGGCTGACGAACCAGTGTGCCCCTTTCAACTACGGAAGGGACTAAGATATGGTCGACGGACTGTATACCCTTTATATGCGATAGATGGGTTTTGTACCCAGCTCTATGACTCAGATACAGAGTTTGATCAAACGACAGACCTTATGTACATGTGTCTTGCCATAATTACCAGAAAAGAAAAGAATGGAGCTCAGTGTGATTTTAATCACCAAGCTTAAAGAAAATGATTTCAGAATGTATATATGTATGCTTTCATAACATTTCAGGTTTGAAAGTTCATCGTATTTAGCTTATTTATTCTTAAGCTATTCAGATTCAGATTTCAGTAAAGTAACAGATATCGTTGCATGTGTTATATGTTTTCGATATTCAAGATTTTACCTGCTGAGCCTTAGGCTCACTAGTTTTCTTGAGTGCATGTAATGTTTCACAGGAGCTGGATGGTGAGATCAGATCTGAGGTGGAGATTGTTTATCGTGGACGACAGTTTCCGTTTTGTTCTTTTGTTATTCAGATTTTGATGTACAGAACTCTAGTTATAGTTTTCGTACTTATTCAGATTTCTGATTCTTCGTTTTGTTGAAATCTGACTCAGAATTTACATTACTTTGTTTATGATGTTCCGCACAGTAATTGAGCAGATTTGTTCCCGTTCATTAAATTAAATTTTGGTTACAATTGCAATTTAGTCTAGAAAGTGTATTGAAGTATCCACTTATGTTAAGATTGAAATTTTCTCACTTTTCAATTTGAACCCCAAAGTTCTTAATTTAGTTTAAGAAAAGTCCGATAGCTACAGCTATGTGCTCCCAATTCCATTGGGCCACCTCTAAACTTTGCAACATACCACCAGGTCTCATCCTCTCAGCCTTGACATGCTGGCAATGCAAGCATCGAGCCACAAATCCAGAGATATCATTCTTCATGCCTTCCCACCAATAGTAAGATTTCAAGGCATGGTACATTTTCCTCACTCCTGGATGAACACTATGGAAACTACATTGAGATTATCTCATAATCGCCTCCTTCAAAATAATCAGGTTAGGAACCAGTAACCTACCCTGAAACCTCAAACACCCATCAGAAGTAACAAAGTAATCATTCAACTGACCTTCTTGTGCCTCCAACTTCAACACGTAAATATACGGGTCAATTCTCTGTGATGATCTAATGTCTGACACAATCTGTGGTTCAAACTGAAAAATAAAACTACGAAATAATCATCCCGTAGCTGGAAACACCAACCAGCAGTTCCCAAATGCTCGTGGACCTTCGAGACACTCAAACAAGCCAACATCAAAATCTTGAATTTTCTACTAAAGGCATCTGCGACAAGATTCACCCTTCCTATTTGATATTGTATCTCGCAATCGGAATCCTTGAGTAGTTGTCAGGCCAGGTGCTCTAAATCAGAGATTAAGTACTCAATTAATCATAATTACACGGAAGCATCAAATATGGGCTAAAATTTTTTGTTTGGGCCTGAACTGAAAAGATCTTTTAAAATACGAACATAATCAAAACACGGATTTTAACTCAAATAATCCAAACAACAACTGCATCAATACTGAAGGCATCCAAATATCTCAACAAATACAGATCCCCCAAATACAATATTCATGCATGGCATCCCCTGGTTCAATAATTCAATACATAGTATATAACTGGGACTCAAAATTGGGATCTACCAACAGACGCTCCACTCGGTCCAGCTGGATTACCTGAAGACCCTGCAAAGGCTAACACAGACCAAAGCAGCCCAAAGAGGGAAAAATAAAACGAGGTCAAACCTCAGTACGAAGAGCATCGATAAAGCAACTATCATATCAGACATGCAATATTTCAAACGTGTGATGCATGAGGGCTACCAAGAATCATCGATAAGCAAGGCACAACAACTCACCTGTGCAATAAAATCTCAATAATCAATCAGAATCCAAATCACAACGACTCAGCTGGCTATCGAGACTCAGCAACGACATTGGATTCTCAGCACGGCTACACAACCGGCAAATCGCGACTCAGTGATTTTCAGGTCTCAAAGAAGCAGGCTCAATATGCTATGAAGAATGCCAAGTAAAATTGTGACACCCAAACCCATGGGAATCAAAGTAATTGAAACAAATAAAAATCGAAATAAATAGAAGGACCAAGATCGAAATAGAGTAGCTGTATTTCCTTACACAAAACTGAAATAAGCAGATGGTGCCAAAAGCAACAGTAGAAACAGATTTGAATTGAAAGACTTTAGATTTCGATTATAAATCAGATATTACAACTACTTGAACTTTATATGAATTCTCTATTGTTGTAATGAATCTTAATACAGTTTGTCAAAGATAAAAAACAACAACAACTATAACTACGCGGAAACGCTGGCCATTGACAAACACACGCAGCCCCCAGATCCGGTTCAACTTGCGCCACCCGCCTGCCCCTGAGCTGCCTCACCTGCATCAGGAAAACTTGTGAGCCCAGGGGCTCAAAAATTAAAACTGAGGATAACAAAGATCACGTAAAATTCAGGCATAACTGTATCTTAATACATAAAATAAAGGAAGACATCTGAATCTGAAATCTCGCTACTGATAAGACAGATCGGAACATCAGATCTGAACTGCTTTGTACTGAGTGACTTATGGTATAGAGGCTCTTTGGTGGTCCTTGTGCATGAAGCATGTTATCTGAATAAGTAACTCTCTGTGAAGGGATTACAGTAATTCCATAATCCTGTCCCTTCCATGAAGGGATTATAGTCATACCGTAATCCTGTCCCTTACATGAAGGGATTATAGTCATACCGTAATCATGTCCCTTCCTGAGCGACCTGGTCCACTATGCCATAAGTCCTTAAAACTGAAACTTTACTTCCTTTACTTAAATAGCTTTTAGACTTTGCTTTCGATCAAATATCGGTCACTGAAAACTGATAGATTCACTGCTATGAAACTCATTATCTTTAAAAACATTACTGAGTGTACCGCTGGCTAGGAGCTGATGGTAGCAAGAACCAGCTCTGTAGAGAAACGACTTGAGAGTGCAAATAGATTTTGGTTTCGGAAAACGATCTCGGGTGTGCCTAGCAAATCACAGACATGTACTGAGTGTACCGCTGGCTAGGAGCTGATGGTAGCAAGAACCAGCTCTGTAGAGAAACGACTTGAGAGTGCAAATAGATTTTGGTTTCGGAAAACAGATCTCGGGTGTGCCTAGCAAATCACAGACATGAATAACAGCTTTCGCTCGAGAAGATAGCTTGCGAATAAGTTAAACATATCTGGTTTAATGTAAACATATTTCGCGTAGAAAACAGATTTGGCTAAGAAAATAGATCTGATTGAGAAAACGGTAATATAATCTTCGGCAAGAATTTCAGATATGGATGTTAGAGTAGATGCCCAACTAGCCAACATGTGGCGTGTGGGTTTATAGACTCTTGTATATGACAGTCTTTATATATGATATTCGCATTTGTTTATGGCATTCTTTATCTTCATTATGTTTATATAATGTTAACAATTGTGTTGGATAAAGACCTAGAATGCACCATAGTGTATGTTGGATGTGATAGTGGGTATGACGGCTATCATGAAACACATCTAATAGTCACTGTGTATTCTGAATTAGTTCCTAGTCGATTGGGCCGTCAAAATGAGGATAAGGCAACCCGAGCTTGAGACTAGTATCTGTGATGCAAAGTACCATGTTTCATTGGTAGGGAACATTGTGATGTTCTGAGCATGCAGATATATAGTGACCTGGTGATCTATCGAACTACCCTCGTTCGGACTTTCCAAGTGGTTACCATTTGTCGTGTGGATAAGTCCAAGGTCTTGGATGTACTGATTAGTCCTCACGACTCGAAACGTCATTGAGACTCTACATGATAGGCATCTCACTTTGACCCGTTTTCCGACTCACTTGGGGTCATTAGGCGGGGGGATTGGGTGAGGTCCCGATGCATGTAGGATTCGATGCTTCGTTGTCGAGGATTCACCGCTCGCTTACATGCGTGGATATCCTATGCTATCTGAGGGGATAATAGTGTATAAATCTCTGGCCAGAGTACTAGAAGTGTTTTAGGTAAATGGGTTTACCTAGTTACACTCGCGATGTCACTATTCGATCTCCAAGATGTATGCATAGCTATCGGATCTTTAGCGACTCTCGATTTACCAACGGTCGTTGATCTGATCGGGATATATGGATTGAAAGGACCGCACTGTACGCTAACCACGACCAACTGGTTCTTGCAGGCACTATCAGTGATACCTAGGGGATCATGGCGCGATGTTGCTAGGTGCTTTACCATGATCCGTTGGGCAAGTCCGAAATTATGATTTCGGAGCCGCAATGGTTGCGGGACCACGACTAGCTGTATCCCTGAACCATTGAGGGTCACACAAGTACTGGATTCGTGATTCCCGCACGGAAACTGAGCTCAATGTGTTGAGAATATGAGGAGAATTTTAGGGAGTGCGACTTCGTAAAAGTCAACAGGGGTCAAATTGCGATTTCCCGCTGTTGAGGGGCAAAACTGTCATTTTGGACTAAGTAATCTGAAAAATTGTTTTCACATCATAATATTCAGTTTTGGAAACTGAGTCGATCGGTCCGATCTGATCATCGATCGTAATTATGATGAAACCACGGTGATGCAGATGAACCGAATGTTCATACGTTGGACTGGGCCCGCCCCAGGTGATCTGATCATCGATCGTAATTATGATGAAACCACGGTGATGCAGATGAACCGAATGTTCATACGTTGGACTGGGCCCGCCCCAGGTCCAATGGGCCGGTTCAAGCCCATCACACCTATACATAGTCTTGAACCTAGGGTTGCACAATACTTGCATCATAACAAACCCTAGCTCACATAGCCGCCTCCCTCTCCCTCACCTCACCTCGCCGACCGCCGCCTCACGCCGCCGCCCGCCGGCGTCCGATCTTCGCACGATTGGACTTGTTCTGATCCGTGCGACGAGGTGATTCCGTTCGTGATAAAATCCATCAGCCTTCTAGTGTAGGCTGATCGGAGGAAGATCAAATCCGGTCGTGGACTTGATTAGACGTAATCTACCGCCGCCTACCATGAAGTGCCGGTTTCCTCGTGAAATTGGTCGGAGCCAGGCTCCTAGACGCCAGCAAGGTAACAATTAAAGAACCCCCTATGAATGGTTTGTTGATTTGTTTTATTGTATTGAACGTTTCCCGGTGCTAATTTTAAACTTCCGCTAAGCCGCCGAGAGACGGGATCCGGATCCGCCACCGTTTTCCAACAATGGATGGTCACTCAGCTATGAGAAACCCGTCAAACAGCTTTGGCCAAGACACTACTTACGCATATGAAACATACTTGGCTAAGAAACACGAAAATACTGCATCAACTCAGACAGTCCCTAAACAACTAGCTTCGCTTATCCAATCGAAACAAAAATCCCGATCGAACCAGCGTCACCTATCTGTTTAGATTCAATGTCCAGAACATCCGCAATTCATAGGAACGATGAGAAACATTTCTTGACTTATCTCGACTGAAATCTGTACAACTCAGTCTTTTTGAAAACACAGCTTCTTACTGAAAGTTAACTAGTGAGTTTCCTCAAAACTAAAGCATAAAAGTAGTGACTCTATAACTTAACATAAACTTGAACTGAACTGCACTGAAACATGCAACAGACAAGCATGCACAGAAAACAACGAAGCAATATATGTTTTCCAGATGCAGCAAGAATCAGATTTACTTGCCTGAATGAAGGTCAAAACGTGCAGAAGGCTTCGGTTGGAAATATCCTCAAGAACACTTCTGAGAGCTTCTAATTTTTTGAGAGAACTTAAAGTTTTCTTTCAACCAAAATGAGTACAGAATTTAACGTAAATCATTTTATATGTGGGAGCATGATTGGGTAGTAGGTAAAAACACTTGAGTAGGCATGGTCGTCATACCAACCCCTTGTCCTCTTTAAAAGATTTGCTAAAAGCTCCCTTGTGGCACCCGAACCCAACGGGGCCACGAGAATTGGGGTAAACGAAAAATTTTCAAATAAAAGAAGGGCTAAAAGAAAATTTGTTATAAGCTGTATTCCTTATAGCCAACAAGAACCAAAACACAAGACCAATTTGAAATTCAGCAGATACTCAAATACGCACGCTACTGCTAAAAACTTTTGCGGAAACAGGGTATTTCATATAACTTTGCAATTGCGGTTTACAACAGCTGCTATTCGATATAAATATACAACCATTGCTACTGATTTAATACAGCACAACCTAATCAAAACAATACACTATGACACGGAAAACGTAGGCCTTGGATAAACACAACGCCACCCATCTGCTGATTCAAGTTCCACCTGCTGTTCCTCCTTCAGCTGTCGTACCTGCACCATTTTAAAAGCTAGTGAGCCTAAAGGCTCAGCAAGTAAAATCTGAGTAATAACAATTTCATAAAAACGCAGGCAGACATCTGTACAATGCATATGTTAAGGAACTTCCATAAACACTGTTCTTTTCGTAAACAGTTCAATAAACATTTCAATGGCAGAAACAGGGGAAAATGGCCCAGTTTCTCATTTCTTTCAATTTCATTTTCAGTTGATCATGGCATATAAGTTCTATTTGGTCCGTGTTGCACTTTGATCAAAATGACTTCCGATATCAGTTTAGCATATAGCTCATATGAAAGGGCAGTCGACATCTAGACAACTGCTCACCCTTCTCCTTGGTGACCTTAACTGTCTATGCCATAATCTAAAACATCTTTCGTTCCTTAACAATCTTTCTTTAAACATTTCTGTAAAACATCGGGTTCCATTATTTAAAACATTCGCTTCCATTTTAAACTTTACTGAGTATTGAATTCAACTTTGGAAACATATCGTTTAAACTGGAACTGATTAATCTAAAACATCTTTCGTTCCTTAACAATCTTTCTTTAAACATTTCTGTAAAACCTCGGGTTCCATCATTTAAAACATTTGCTTCCCATTTTAAAACTTTACTGAGTATTGAATTCGACTGTGAAACGTATTGGTAAAATGGAGCTGGTAAAAAAGGAAAACCAGTCGCAAGGAATAGTACCAGTCGCAAGACTAATACCTGCTGAAATGATGAAATGAAATACGTCTGCTGGTGAACAGTACCAGTCGCAACGCATAAGAACCCAGTCGCGAGAATAAATATACAGTGAAACGATGTCGTTGAGGTGATCAGCAGACGAATACAAAACTACCTGCTGATCTTTGTATAAAGTGAAACGGTGTCGTTAGAGTGATCAGCAGACGAATACAAAACTACCTGCTGATCTTTGTATAAAGTGAAACGGTGTCGTTAGAGTGATCAGCAGACGAATACAAAACTACCTGCTGATCTTTGTATCACTAAATGGAACGACGTCGTTAGCACACCAATCAGTCGCAAGGAAAAGTGTTAACACGATTATATAAATGAATAGTACCAGCCGCAAGACTAGTACCAGCTGGAATGAACAGTACTTGAAATTAAAGCAACTGCTGAATTTAAAATCATAATGCAGCTGCTGATTCCTACTCAAAAGAAAACGCAACTGCTGAATACTAATAAACGAAATACGCATCTGCTGATGAACAGTGCATCTGCTGAAAATTCATAACATTTCTGGAATTGAATTCGAACCCTCAGTATATTTAAAACATCATAACTTTATGGAAATCATGCTGGGAGCATCATAAACATCAAAAACATCATTTTCGAACCCATCTTTCTTTCCTTTTCATGTCTAAATCATTTCAACATGAACTTTAAATATGTCAACAATGAACAGGCAAGCAGATCCATTAAAACACAATATATGCTTCAAATGGTGTAGAGAAGATCAGCTTTTACGTGCCTTGTTTTGAAGTTTTGCAACCGCAGCTAATTCCTGCAGAATTCTCCCGAATGAGCAACACACAAATTCTTCTGGAAATTTCTTTGAAGAACACTCTAAAACTTTTCTTTGCAAATGATCCAAATCTTACTTTAGAAACAAGTATTTATATGAAAGGGATTAGTGGCAAGCTACCTGTGAAATCAAGCATGACACACTCCTAAAAGTTAGTAAAATTCCCTCCATATTATTTTAATTTGTAAAACACCAAACCCTTTTCAAAAGAAATCATTTTACCTCCTTAAAACATTTTACAATCAATTTCAAACCAACTTGTGCATTTCTCTTTGGAGTTACCTGCTGGAACCAGCCGCAGCGCACCATTACCTGCTGATATCAACAATTCAGCAGATACACAATATTTAAAATTGCCAATTGGCCCATACGATTAATAGAATGCATAAATGTGGTCCTATGGATTTTGGGGCATTACAACTCTACCCTCCTTATTGAAATTTCGTCCTCGAAATTACGTACCAAATAAATATGGGTAGAGACTTAGCATATCAGCTTCTGTTTCCCAAGTTGCTTCTCGCTCCGACTGGTTGGACCATTGTATCTTAACCATAGGAATGCTACGGTTCCTTAATCTTCTAATCTCTCGGAGGAGAATTCTTTCTGGTTTCTCTTCATAGCTTAAATCTGGAGCTAAATGGATTGGCTCATAACTTAGCACATGCGAAGGGTTGGGAATATATTTCCTTAGTGCTGATACATGGAAAACATTGTGCACTGCTGACATTTGTGGAGGCAGCGCCAGTCGATAGGCGAGCGTTCCTACCTTCTCTAAAATCTCGTATGGTCCAATATATCTTGGACTCAACTTTCCTTTCTTTCCAAAACGCATAACTCCCTTCATTGGAGCTATTCTCAAAAACACTCGATCACCTAATCCGAAATTCAGCTCCCTTCTTCGATTGTCTGCATAGCTTTTCTGTCGACTTTGAGCTGCTTTCATTCTTTCTCTTATTTTTCTAACAGCTGCTGCTGTTTGCTCCACAACATCGGGTCCTAAACCAGCCCTTTCACCAACTTCATCCCAGTGAAGTGGCGTTCTACATTTCCTGCCATATAAAGCTTCGTATGGAGCCATTTGAATTGAAGCTTGGAAACTGTTGTTGTATGCAAACTCTACCAGCGGCAAACTTGCATCCCATCCTACTCTCTGTCACAAATGTCAACCCAGTGATGTGGTGTTCTCTTTTTCCTGCCATATAAAGCTTCATATGGAGCCATTTGAATTGAAGCTTGGAAACTGTTATTGTAAGCGAATTCTACCAGTGGCAAGCTTACATCCCATCCTGATGAAAAATCCACAATGCATGCTCTGAGCAAGTCTTCTAAAATTTGAATCACCCTTTACGATTGTCCATCAGTTTGAGGGTGAAAAACAGTGCTGAATGTCAACTTTGTACCCATAGCTTTATGTAGACTTTTCCAAAAACCGGATGTAAACTTGGGATCCCTATCTGATACAATGGAAATTGGAACACCATGCAGCCTCACTATTTCTTTTACATACAATTCAGCATACCTGCTCACCTCATAAATCGTTTTAACTGGTAAGAAATGAGCAGACTTAGTGAGCCTATCAATTA
>KV017485.1:57230-70110 GCA_001598015.1 Dorcoceras hygrometricum | reverse complement strand
TGATCTTGTTAAATGCACTTAAAAGCATTTTTAAACATAAACTGGGCATGCATAAACGCACAACAACATTTTTAAACATAAGCTCTTTCGTAAACGTTAGTTATGGGAGAAAATCAGATCCTATCACTATTTCTTGATTCATAACTTATGGCTCGGAAATTATACATTAGGCCCTTAACGTGACTACTGAATTCAGTATTTAGTATATAGCTCAATATGAAGGGGCAATCTCCATCCGGACGACTGCTCACCTTACTCGTATGAAAGGGCATCTGACACGCAGTCAGTTGCTCGCCTTTCCATATGAAAGGGCATCTAACACACAGTCAGTTGCTCACCTTTCCCATATCGACCGTCTGTCATCTTTGCCATAATTCTTAGAGTCTGAAAATTTACTGCTAAAAACAAAATGCTCTTTAAACTGCTTTTCTTGGATTTTGACTACTGAATTCAGAACTGCTCACCTTACTCGTATGAAAGGGCATCTGACACACAGTCAGTTGCTCGCCTTTCCATATGAAAGGGCATCTAACACACAGTCAGTTGCTCACCTTTCCCATATCGACCGTCTGTCATCTTTGCCATAATTCTTTGAGTCTGAAAATTTACTGCTAAAAACAAAATGCTCTTTAAACTGCTTTTCTTGGATTTGAAACATCTCGCAGAAACAATCATGGTTCACTACTTTAAAATTATTTTGACATTTAAAAGCTTACTGGGCGTACAACGGAACTCAACTAAGAAACTTAGAACAATGCAGGCTATAGGAACGAAGAACATATAGCCGAACACTAAACTGAGGAACAATGACATAAGATTTGAAATAATCGAAAATGGATTCGTATCATATCTTTGAAAGAAATGAATTAAGCTTAGAATTAAGGAATTCGTCCAGAATGGACTAAGCTGGATTCACTCAGAACCATAACACAAGCTTAATGATAGAAAATCAGATTTATCTGGAAGAACAGATCTTTCACAAGAAACAGATCTCTCGGAGAAATCAATGGTTGTTGTCAACAGATATTGCTCGGGGTAGTCATACGAAAAGTTACTGTCAACAGAAATGAATCGTAACTATCTGCTGAAAGAAATGAACAGTAGGTTGCTGTTGAAAGCAATGAACAGTAGGTTGCTGCTGAAAGAAATGAACAGTAGGTTGCTGCTGAAAGAAATGAACAGTAGGTTGCTGTAGGAAATTCAGCAGTTGAGCTATAGGAAATTCAGCAGTTGATCGAACAAAGATCACAACAGCTGGTCATGAACAAAATGCAGCAGCTGGTCGCGAACAAGATGCAACAGCTGGTCGAACATAAAATGCAACAGCTGGTCATAAAGAAAGGCAGCAGCTGGTCGAAAATAAAATGCAACAGCTGGTCATGAACAAAGAAGCAGCTGGTTGGGAACAAAATGCAATAGCTAGGTCATGAGAAATTTACAATCAATTTCAAACCAACTTGTGCATTGCTCTTTGGAGTTACCTGCTGGAACCAGCCGCAGCGCACCATTACCTGCTGATATCAACAATTCAGCAGATACACAATATTTAAAATTGCCAATTGGCCCATACGATTAATAGAATGCATAAATGTGGTCCTATGGATTTTGGGGCGTTACATCCCTACTACTATTTTAATTTAAAATCTTGCTACATTAATTTAATAAAAACAGATTTCCCAATCGAAATCATTTTAAGGGAAATCAGATGTAGCACCCTAGTCCACTATTTCATCAAATACCGAACGGAGAAAAAGTGTGCAAGTTTTTTTATTTATTTAATTTTTTTTTTGGGACTGTTCCAAAGAGATAACCAGCACAAAGATATGCCGATACAATATATGAGATTCATTTGTGGTAATATGTATATCAAACATATTGCTGGTGAATCAGTTCAGAAAGGAATGAACTGGAATATAAAAAGGTCAAAGGAATTATTAAAATAGATAACTGAAAATCAGTCTGAATACAATCAAAAGGGAAATTTGACTGATACAATTTCATTCACAAAATGACGGTCTGCAACCGCAAGGAAACGCTAGGTCCATGATAAACAACTCCCCAAATCTGCATCAGCTCTCATCTTCCAGCTTGCCCCGAACAGCTATACCTGTACCCAAGAAAGCTAGTGAGCCTAAGGGCTCAACAAGTAGATCTGGTAAGAACAAAGGCATACGGCACAGGCAGTAATTAACTTTAATTGAAAGCTGGAAGCTACAAACAGATATGTTCCAAAACCGAACAAACGAATAAGCTGGAACTGGAAAACTGATATAACAATACTGATCTTGTTAAATGCACTTAAAAGCATTTTTAAACATAAACTGGGCATGCATAAACGCACAACAACATTTTAAACATAAGCTCTTTCGTAAACGTTAGTTATGGGAGAAAATCAGATCCTATCACTATTTCTTGATTCATAACTTATGGCTCGGAAATTATACATTAGGCCCTTAACATGGCTACTGAATTCAGTATTTAGCATATAGCTCAATATGAAGGGGCAATCTCCATCCAGACAACTGCTCACCTTACTCGTAGGAAGGGGCATCTAACACACAGTCAGTTGCTCGCCTTTCCATATGAAAGGGTATCTAACACACAGTCAGTTGCTCACCTTTCCCATATCGACCGTTTGTTATCTTTGCCATAACTCGTAAAGTCTGAAAATTTACTGCTAAAAACAAAATGCTCTTTAAACTGCTTTTCTTGGATTTGAAACATCTCGCAGAAACAATCTGGTCGAACATAAAATGCAACAGCTGGTCATGAAGAAAGGCAGCAGCTGGTCGAACATAAAATGCAACAGCTGGTCATGAAGAAAGGCAGCAGCTGGTCGAACATAAAATGCAACAGCTGGTCATGAAGAAAGGCAGCAGCTGGTCGAACATAAAATGCAACAGCTGGTCATGAAGAAAGGCAGCAGCTGGTCGAACATAAAATGCAACAGCTGGTCATGAAGAAAGGCAGCAGCTGGTCGAACATAAAATGCAACAGCTGGTCATGAAGAAAGGCAGCAGCTGGTCGAACATAAAATGCAACAGCTGGTCATGAAGAAAGGCAGCAGCTGGTCGAACATAAAATGCAACAGCTGGTCATGAAGAAAGGCAGCAGCTGGTCGAACATAAAATGCAACAGCTGGTCATGAAGAAAGGCAGCAGCTGGTCGAACATAAAATGCAACAGCTGGTCATGAAGAAAGGCAGCAGCTGGTCGAACATAAAATGCAACAGCTGGTCATGAAGAAAGGCAGCAGCTGGTCGAACATAAAATGCAACAGCTGGTCATGAAGAAAGGCAGCAGCTGGTCGAACATAAAATGCAACAGCTGGTCATGAAGAAAGGCAGCAGCTGGTCGAACATAAAATGCAACAGCTGGTCATAAAGAAAGGCAGCAGCTGGTCGAAAATAAAATGCAACAGCTGGTCATGAACAAAAGAAGCAGCTGGTCATGAACAAACGTAGCAGCTGGTTGGGAACAAAATGCAACAGCTGGTCATGAAGAAAGTCAGCAGCTGGTCATGAACAGAAGCAGCAGCTGGTTGGGAACAAAATGCAACAGCTGGTCATGAAGAAAGGCAGCAGCTGGTCATGAACAAAAGCAACAGCTGGATGGGAACAAAATGCAACAGCTGGTCATGAAGAAAGGCAGCAGCTGGTCATGAACAAAAGCAGCAGCTGGTTGGGAACAAAATGCAAAAGCTGGTTTCTAACAAAGAAGGGTACCTGCTGGTTTCTCGCTAAGAAGCACCTGCTGGTTTCTCGCTAAGAAGCACCTGCTGGTTTCTCGCTAAGAGTGGTACCTACTGGTTTCTCACTAAGAAACACCTGCTGGCTTCTCGTAAAAAAAGCAAAAGATCTCTCCCTGGGAAACGCAAAGCCCTGCTTCGACGCAGACAGATTCTAAACGAACTAACTTCGCTTATCAAATCAAGACTTGCTCCTGATCCAACCAGCGTTGTTTATTCGTTTAAATTCAATGTCCAGAGTCTTCACACCACTTTAGGACAACAAGAACTTCTCTTGGCTTTCTTCCCCAAACTCTGTACATCCCAGTAATTTTAAAAGAAACAACAACAGCTCTGTAAACTCGAATATCTCTAAAAACTGAACTTTCTGCCATTTTAAAAGAACAGAGCACTATCTGCGAACCCATAATTTTACAAAACCATTTTTTGAAAGGAAACAAGCTCAGTTAAACGGAAACCATAACTACACAGGTAAGCATTCAAACTGGAAGGTACAATATTATGCTATCATGGGCACGTCAAAGAACGGAACTAGCTTGCCTGGAAGACGAACAACGGCGTGAACAGACACTCAGGTTGGAACTTCCCACGAGCAATTTGAAGCTTCTTAGAAAATTTTCAGAGAAAGTTACGTTTCTCGCTACTCAAAGCAGAGGGTTTTACCCATTTAAAAGAGCTCAATTATTGAAGCATGGGCGGAAGAACGTACATAGTAAAGAAATGATGATGTTTGAAATAATTTGGTTTGAAAACCTGTCGCCCATTCCTTTTTATTTTAAAAGAGATATTTTAATTTAAAAAATGTTCTTTAAAAAAAAGAACAATTTATATTAACACTTCGAATTAACTATTTAAATCCCTTTTTAAAACTCGAATTGTGCTCGGGTTAATCCCTTCCGGAATATTCCGTGAACCGCGTTCTAAATCGAAACTCGAAATCATCACAGATGCAAATTGAAGTGCTGAAGATGCTGAACAATAGCAATCTAACCCCTCTGGGAAAGAAATGAATAATATGTGGACTTACGGATTTTTGGGGCGTTACATCAGATCTGGACCATTTCAGATTTGTGCTTGGGGTGAAGACCTTCCGGAACCTTCTGGGCCGTTGTTTCTAAGCTGGAAGGAAAAAGAAAGAAATCAGACTTGAACAGAAATCTGAATGCTCGAAATCTCAAATCAGCCCTTGGAATAGAAAGGCTAAACAATTGTGGTCCTATGGATTTTGGGGCGCTACAACTCTACCCTCCTTATTAAAATTTAATCCTCGAAATTTACTTACCAAACAGCTCTGGGTAGAGACTAAGCATATCCTCTATTGCCTCCCAAGTGGCTTCCCACTCAGATTGGTTAGACCACTGAACTTTAACCATCGGGATGCTACGATTTCTTAACTTCCTATTCTCTCTAAGAAGAATCCTCTCTAGTCTTTCCTCATAACTCAGATCTGGTGAAAGCTGGATTGGCTTATAGCTCAAAACATGTGACGGGTTGGGAACATACTTCCTCAAAGCTGATACATGAAAAACATTATGCACCAAGGACAGATGTGGGGGTAAAGCTAGTCTATAAGCCAGCGTTCCTACTTTGTCCAAAATCTCATATGGACCAATGAACCTTGGGCTTAGCTTACCCTTCTTCCCAAATATCATTACGCCTTTCATCGGTGCTACCTTTAAGAAAACAAGATCTCCAGATTCGAAGCTCAAATCACGGCGTCTAATATCGGCATAGCTCTTTTGCCTGCTTTGAGTTGTCCTTAGTCTGTCTCTTACTTTCTTAATAGCTTCAGCGGTCTGTTCTACCAGATCTGGTCCCAAACCAGCTCGTTCTCCTACCTCATCCCAATGAATGGGTGTTCTGCATTTTCTACCATACAGAGCTTCATAAGGGGCCATCTGAATGGATGCTTGGAAGCTATTGTTGCATGTGAATTCTACCAAAGACAGCTTTGAATCCTAGCTTTCTGAAAAATCGATGATACAAGCTCTGAGCAGATCTTCCAATATCTGAATCACCCTTTCTGATTGAGCTTCTGCCTGGGGGTGAAAAGCTGTGCTAAAGGTTAACTTAGTACCTAAGGCTCTGTGAAGACTCTTTCAGAAATCTAACGTAAACCTTGGATCTCTATCAGATACGATCGAAACTGGAAACCATGAAGTCTTACAATTTCCCTTATATACATCTCAGCGTATTTGCTCACATCATAAATTTTCTTGACTGGTAAGAAGTGAGCAGATTTGGTGAGTCGATCTACTATAACCCATAATGAATTGTATCCTTCGACAGTTCTGGGTAAACCAACTACAAAATCCATCGCAACACTCTCCCAATTCCATTTGGTATTGGCAGGGGTTTTAGCATTCCGACTGGTCTCTGATGCTCAGCTTTGACCAACTGACAAGTTAGGCATTCTGAAACAAATCTAGCAATGTCGCATTTCATTCCTGGCCACCAATACAGCTTATGCAGATCTTTATACATCTTGGTACTCCGTGTACTGAATACGGGGCTGTATGAGCTTCCCTATAAGGATTGAGATTCGATAATTAGTGATTAATCGGATTTGGTTAAGGATTAGTCACGGTATACGTGATTATCGAATTTTGGACTTGAGGATTTTTGTCAAATCTGGTTGGTGATTTTTCATATGTGACAAAGAGATGTTCAGCTTTGAGTCGCTAGTTCCTATCATGTGAAATCTGCGTCGAATTTGGAGTTGTATTGTTTTGTTTTCCATCGGGATCTGATTCAAGTAAGTATTCAGATGTGAGGTTCTATCGCTGGAATAAGATAATCTTTTAGAATTCATGCGCGGGAATTAGCGAGAATCAGATTTGAGGCATACTGGTGGTTCATCTGAGGAACAGGTTAAAGTATTCAGATTTGACGCGGGTAGTGATGCGATGTCGTTTCGCATTATCAGAGGTGACGTTAGTGAGAGAAATCTGTTAGCGGGTGTGCGCGGATTGCGAGAGTCAACGAGAAGAGGAAACGTGTTAGTAAACGCTGCTGGGTTGACTGGTGTAGTTAGCGTTATTCGGATCCGAGTGAGCATGAGAAGATATGAGCGCTGAGATCTGGTTATGTCGGTGTTGACTTCCATGTAGAGTTTGGCCCAGGGATTTAAATACAAGTGTTGATTAACACTTAGAGTTTTTTCGACCCCGATATTCTCTATCTCCTCTGTTCACCGAACCCTTCTCCGTTAGACTGCCGTCGATTTCCATCGTTGTTTAGAGCAAGACTGGTGGCGCTGGGTTATTCTTGCTTAGCTCTTTCTATTGATACCAGTCTGGAGTTGTAGATCGACGCGTAGGAGGAGCACGGAGGATTTGTAGTGTTCGTGAATTTCCACGACAGTGAACCCGAGAGTTCTTCAGTTCGTTTGAACTTCTGGGTAAGTTATTTCTTACCGTTTCTAGCTTAGTTCTAGTTGTTAGAGCCTGCGTGGAGAGGTAGAACCAGATTTGAGTTCTGACCGTAGGCAGTAAGTTATAGAAGTTCAGATTTGAGCTCAAGTATGAGGTGCCTTGACAGATTTGAGTTCCCAGGAAGTTCCTGCTGTGTTTCCAAGACGAGTGAGGAAGCAGATTTGAGCAAACCTAGGTTGTCGTGCCCTAGTGATATCTATTGAGGTAGATTCTGAGATTTGAGGTACGAATTGAGCTTCTGTTAACATCTTTGTGCATAAGCGTGTTAGTATTTCGAGGCATGATTTGTGTTCTATGAATTCTGTGCTTTACGTGAACAGATTGGGCTCGATGGTTGTGAGGATTGAGAAATTCGAATTTAGAATTTTCGAATTTTCAGAATTCAGATTTGAGATTTTTTGTGAAATCCTATTTGATAATTTCAGATCTCTCTTGGAACCTTTCAGATTTTATTCGTAGGAATTATCGGGTGAAATCTGTGCGAGTTTTGGAGTTGAAATGGTGAAATTTCGATAGAAATCTGATTCCCCAAGTGTTACGTGAGTTGCTGCGAAATTTAGTGTAACGCTATCATTTTGGTGAAGTCTGGTGGAGTGAGAGATCTTCCAGGGAGAGAGAGATCTGATGGTAGCGTTTGGCGCTAGAAGCGCTACACCGTCGTTTCGCAGTTCAGATGTCTCGTGGGAAGATGAAATCTAGTAGCGTAAATGCGTGGGCATGAGAGGGTGCCACGTGTTGGTCAACATGGTGGATTTGATTGCTGCTAGCGTTGTTTGTTTGAGAGAGATCTGTTTTGGAGCGTTGCGACGTCTTTTGACTCTTGTGTTTAGTGTAGCGCTTAGATAGATCTGATTAGTTGTGCGCAAGTGTTTGGGTGTTGGTTCCAGACGTCTCGTATACGACGCCGTTTTGACTTAGTTGGCGAGAACCCTGATACGCTGTCGTTTTGATTTGTTAGCCCTTAGCGTGTTTCGACTTGTGCTAGCGGAGGGATCTGATGTATGTAACGCTGGTGCATTTTAGATGTCACGCGTACGGTTTCGTTTGGCTAGAGCGCGAGTGTTAGCATTAGCGCTATGAAATCTGATGGGTTTTAAGCGATGTTCGAGGAATCCGTTTGGCGCTAGGATTTGTTGCAGGAATCTGTTTTTGTCGGTGTTTGACTCGTTCAGTAGCTATTGAATTGAGTAATTTATATAAGTGTGGACAACACTTAGTATATTTGAGACACTAATATTACTCTGTTTTTCCCCGACATTCTTGAAACCCTCGTTTTAGCTACTGTTCACCCGAACGTTTCTTCTCTAGATTTCTGTCGATATCAGCCTTCGTTTTGGATGATTTTGGTGGCGTTGATTTCCCCTTGTCTAGATCTTTCGGTTACCACCCATTTGAGACCCTGAATCAGCATTGGGAAGGAAACGCGAAGTTGCTGGTGTTTGAAGATTTCTGGAGAAATCTGACCGAGCGTTCTTTTGTTGTTGAGCGCTTCTGGATCTTAGCTCCTTGAAGCCTTCTGCCGTGAATTTCGAACCAGGAGAAATCTGCTTTCTCAGGCCGTGAGTTCTTCCGTGCCCTGTTCGAATCTATTGAGGTAGATTGTGAGGTTTGAGGTACGAATTGAGAAGCTCTAACAGCTTTGAGCGTGGACATGGCTGTATTTTGTGTTATGAATTCTGTGTTGAATTGATGGCTGAATTATGTTAACAGATTTTACCTGATTTGGTTATTGATGTTCTGTTTTCACGTAATGTTATTGTATGCATTTAGAATTGATTTATTAATGGCATTCATGCATACATCTTGAGCCAGATTGATTGATTGATGTCCTGATTGAGAGCCACGTTGTGACTGGCCGACAGATGTGTCGTGCCCCAAAAGTCCAACGCTATCATCGGAGTGGCGACTGCCGGATTCGAGTGTCTACCACCGAGCTGTGATGGGCTGACGGGCCCCAAGATCACGTACCGATGATTTCCCTGTTGATACACTGTGGTATGGAGGCTCGACTTGAGTTGATTTACCAGTTGATACACTGGTCTTGATTACTGATTCCTTGACAGCCTCATGCATTTCATAACTTGATTTATAGCATGTTGCATGATTTGCTGTTTTGATGGCTCTTCGTACTGAGGCTTGACCTCGTATTTCTTTTCCTGCTTTTGCATCTTTTGGGTCTGTGTTACCCATTTGCAGGATCTACAGATAACCAAGCTGGACCGAGTGGAGTGCCAGCTGGTCGATCCCCATTTCCTTGAGTCCCAGTTTATTATTGTATTATGTATTGAACCAGGGGATGCCCTATGTTTTTATGTATTGGGGATCTGTATCTGATTTGATATTTGATGTTACCTGTTTTTGTATGAGTTTGATTTAACTCGTATTTTGATTATTTATATTTTGAATGACGATTTGAGTTCAGGCCCAAAATATTTCGAAAATTTTTAAACCCTGTTTTTACGCTTCCGTGATTTTGTGCTTAATTGTGCGGTAATATTTGTTGATTAACACGGGGCCTCACATTTTTGGTATCAGAGCCTAAACTGGGATAAGCTCGATTTCCTTTGATTCACACTCGAGTCTAGGCACAGAGTTTTGATTTGATTTTGATTGACTCTGTGACTTACGTGATTCTGTTAGTCTTACCCTAAGATTTGTTTAGATGCCGCCAAGGAGAGGTAGAGGTAGGACTACTAGACGTACCGCAGAGGAGTCTAGGGCCTCGGATAGTGATGAGGGCAATCAGCAGGTTGAGGATGTTACGAGACAGATAGGCGAGATGGAGCTAGTCTTAGCTGGATTCCAGTGGATGATCCCTCTGACTTTTGCTGCTGCTGAGGGTGGTGCGTTGGCCAAGAGTTGGCTAGTGCAGATGGAGGAGCTGTTTGATACTTTGGAGTACACTCCTGAGAAGAGATTAAAGCTGGCGGTGTTGCAATTGAGGGATAATGCGCAGTGCTGGTGGAGAGGTACTTCCCGTATCTTACGTGAGAGTGGGGCTGTGATTACTTGGGAGAGCTTCTGTGTCACGTTCCGATAGGAGTATACCCCGGAGTCCTACTACAACAGTCGCGAGCGGGAGTTTGATAATCTGAAGCATGGAACGCTGAAGGTGGCCGAGTATGTCAGGCAGTTTTATTCACTTCTGATGTATGTTCCACACGTAGCCAACCAAGAGAGGACGAAGAGGAACAAGTTCATGAAGGTACTGAGGCCTGATTTGTTCCGGATGGTGTTGTCTGGATCCCCTGCGACGTATGTTGACGTTGTAAATCGAGCGATTGACATTGAGGAGAGTTTGTTGGAGGCAGAGGCTCTGGTTCAGCCGACGTCTGGACGTGATTTTCAGCCTGTGAAGAGTATGTCGCAATCGTTCCAATCTCCTCAAGGGCCGCAACAATCGAATCGACAACAGTTTAGACCTCGAGGGAAGCAGTTCAAGAAGAAGGCGAACTCGAGTTCCTCTGGTTCTGAGAGTTCTGGTAGCAGTAGTTCTGGTAGTATGTCTTGTGGATAGTGCGGGGGGAAGCATCCGACTTCGCAGTGTCGTGGAGTTCAGGGGTCTTGCAGTAACTGCGGATAGCCTGGACACTATGTTAGAGTGTGTCCTTTGTTGAGGGGACAGACTTCGTTTCCTTCGCAGCAGGGTTCGGCTGGTGGTTCTTCACAGAGACCGCAGTTTCCTATTCCGACCCAGTGATCTGGATTTCAACCCCATGAACCGTCTAGGTTTGGAGGATCTTCTAGACCTCAGTTTCAGATACCACAGCAGGCTCGGGTGAATGCCTTGTCGCGGGAGCAGGCTAAGGAGACACCTGGTATGTTTATCGCAGGTACATGTTCTATCTTTGATTTTCCTGCGAGAGTTTTAATTGATACATGAGCGTCACACTCCTTTGTTTCTGCATGTGCTAGTGGCGAATATGATTGTCTTGGAGATGAGGGATTTTGATTGCATCTTGGGAATGTATGTATTGTCTAGCTATAAGGCTACTGTTGACTGTTTCCATGGTGTGGTGAGATTTTGCCCCGATTCGAGTGAGAAGTGGGATTTCTACGCCACGGATTCGAGGTCAAAGATTCCACTGGTGTTTGCCATGGATATGTTTAGTCTGTTATCGCTGGATAATGCTGGATTTATGATCTATGCGCTTGACGTTTCCCAAGAGTCACGATTGGAGTTGAGTGACATCCCGATCGTCCGAGAGTTTCCCGACGTGTTTCCGGATGAGATTCCTGGATTCCCTCTGAGACGTGAGATCGACTTCAGTATCGAGTTGGTGCCCGGTACAACCCCGATTTCTAGAGCTCTATATCGGTTGGCGCCAGCAGAGTTGAAGGAACTCAAGGAACAGTTGAGAGACCTTCTAGAGAAAGGCTTCATCAGACCGAGTATGTCGCCTTGGGGAGCTCCGATTCTTTTGTGAAGAAGAAGGATGGATTTATGAGGATGTGTGTTGATTTTAGACAGTTGAACAAGGCGACGGTGAAAAATAAGTATCCTTTGCCGAGGATTGATGACTTGTTCGATCAGTTGCAAGGATCGGTGGTGTACTCGAAGATTGATTTGCGCTCTGGCTATCACCAGTTGCGGATTAGAGACGCTGATGTGGCAAAGACAGCCTTTCGGACAAGATATGGGCATTATGAGTTTCTTGTGATGCCGTTTGGGTTGACGAATGCCCCAGCTGTTTTCATGGATTTGATGAATCACGTCTTTAGCGAGTACATCGATCGGTTCATGATTGTATTCATAGATAAAATCTTGGTGTATTCGAGGAGTTTGAGAGAGCATAAGGAGCATCTAAGATTGGTGTTGCAAAGATTGAGAGACTCTCAGTTGTACGCCAAGTTTAGTAAGTGTAAATTTTGGCTTGATAGAATTATCTTTTTGGGTCATATTATTTCAGCGCAAGGAATTTCGGTGGATCCGAGTAAGGTCGAAACAGTTCTTAACAAGGAGAGACCTAGGAATGTTTCCGAGATCCGTAGTTTCTTGGGATTGGCTGGATATTACAGACGTTTCATCGAGAAGTTCTCCTCGATAGCCAGGCCTATGACTCAGTTGACTCAGAAGGATAGGAAGTTTGTTTGGACTGACGAGTGCGAGTCTAGTTTTTAGACGTTGAAGGAGAAGTTGACTATTGCTCCTGTTTTGTCTCTACCGTCTGGATCTGGAGGATTTGTTGTATGCTCCGATGCTTCTCTGAATGGATTGGGATGTGTTCTGATGCAGAACAGGTACGTGATTGCGTATGCGTCTCTGTTGGGGTAGCCGCGGTGGATCCGGATCACGCCTCCCGGCGAGGCAGTGGAAGAACAAAAACAATACCGGGAGACGATCAATACAATTCAAATAAACACAACCATAGATCTATGACATTCATAGGGCGTTTAAGATTGCTACCTTTCTGGCAACTCGTGCCTGGCTCCGACCGGTTTCCTAAAGAAAACGACACTTCACGGTAGGCGGCGGTAGATATCGTCAATCAGGTCCACGACCGGAGACGGGATTCCTTCGTCAGCCTGCACTAGAAGGCCTGACGAGATCTGCACGGACGGATTCTCCTCGTCAAAATTGGCCGGAAATAATTTTCCGAAGAGCGGCGGCGGCGGCGAGCGACGGCGGCGGCGAGCGACGGCGGCGGCGCGGCGTGAGGTTGAAGAAGAGAGGGGGCGGCGGGGTTTGATGTTGGGTT
>KV017485.1:6665-35304 GCA_001598015.1 Dorcoceras hygrometricum | reverse complement strand
TGGATTGTTAGAGTAGATGCCCAACTAGCCAACTTGTGGCGTGTGGGTTTTCATTGACTCTTGTACAAACGATCTTTATATATGATATTCGCATTCTTTTATATGGCGTTCTTTACTTTCATTATGTGTGTAATGATTTACAATTGTGTTGAGTAAAGACATAGAATGCACTGAAGCGTATGTTAGATGTGATAGTGGGTACGACGGCTATCAAGAAACACATTGTGTATTCTGAACATGTTCCTAGTCGATTGGGCCGTCAAAATGAGGATAAGGCCGCCCGAGCTCGAGACTAGTATCTGCGATGCGAAGTACCATGTTTCATTGGTAGGGAACATTGTGATGTTCTGAGCATGGAGATAGATAGTGACCTGGTGATCTATCGAACTACCCTCGTTCGGACTTTCCAAGTGGTTACCATTTGTCGAGTGGATAAGTCCGAGGTCTTGGTTGTACTGATTAGTCCTCACGACTCGAAACGTCATTGAGACTCTACATGATAGGCGTCTCACTCTGACCCGTTTGTCGACTCATTTGGGGTCACCAGGCGTCGGGATTGGGTGAGACCCCGATGCATGTAGGAGTCGATGCATCATTGTCGAGGATTCACCGCTCGCAGACATGCGTGGATATCCTATGCTATCTGAGGGGATAATAGTGTATAAATCTCTGGCCAGAGTACTAGAAGTGTTTTAGGTAAATGTGTTTACCTATTTACACTCGCGATATCACTATTCGATCTCCAAGATGTGGCACGGATACTCAGCTCAATGTGTTGAGCACGAGAAGAGGATTTCGGGAAGTGCGACTTCCTAAAAGTCAACAGGGGTCAAACCGGGGTTTCCCGCTGTTGAGGGGCAAAACGGTCATTTTGCAATTTAGGGTTATATGATCTGAAAAATTGATTTTTCACATCATAACATTCAGTTTTGGAAACTGAGTCGATCGGTCCGATACTGATCGGCGATCGGAGTTACGATGAAGTCGCAACGATGGATATCGTCATTCGGACCCGGGCCCGTTGGGCCGGTCCAACTCCATCATTAAGTCTATTTAATTAGACTTAATGACTTCATTGTACAAGACTTGATACTTGAATCAACTCTAAACCCTAAACCTACTTGCTAGCCGCCCCCTCCTCTCCTCTCTCACGCCACCGCCGCCGCCGTGCGCCGCCCCCCGTTGTCGCCGGAAATTTGTTTCCGGCCAACTCGACGAGGAGAATCCGTTCGTGCAGAATTCGTCAGTGATTCTAGTGCAGCCTGAAGAATGAGTCTCGGTTCTGGTCGTGGACCGGATTGGAGTTGTATCTACCGCAATCTACCGAGAAGAGCCGAATTATTGTAATTCCGGTTGGAGCCAGGCACAAGTGCCAGCAAGGTAGCGATTCTAAACGCCCTATGAATGTGGAATTTTGAATTCTACTTTTTTGTATTGATCGTCTCCCGGCCCTTTTCTTTGTTCTTCCGCTGCCTAGCAGGGGGGCGGATCCGGATCCACCAACAGTTCGATGAAGAAAATGGCAAAGTTTTATGTCGACCATGTGGTTAGATTGCATGGAGTGCCTGTTTCGATAGTGTCCGATAGAGATCCAAGATTCACATCTCGATTTTGGAAGAGCTTGAAGGAAGCGATGGGTTCGAGATTGGCTATGAGTACAACCTATCACCCACAGACAGATGGTCAGTCTGATCGGACCATTCAGACTTTAGAAGATATGCTGCATGCAGTGGTGATGGATTTCAATGGTGGCTGGCAGGATTCCTTGTCCTTAGTCGAGTTTTCGTATAACAACAGCTACCAAGTGACTATCGGGATGGCTCCATTTGAAGCTTTGTATGGTCGCAAGTGCAGATCTCCAATCTGTTGGGAAGAGGTTGGTGAGAAACATCTTTCTACCCCTGAGTTTGTGCAGCACATGAAAGATCATATTAATTTGATTCGGAGTAGGATGAAGGCTGCACAAGATAGATTTACCAGCTATGCTAATCGAAGACGTCGACAGTTAAAGTTTGAGGTTGGCGATCGTGTGTTTCTTAAGATTTCTCCTTTCAAGAGCGTGATGAGGTTCAGATTTAAGGGCAAATTGGCTCCTAGATTCGTTGGTCCTTTTGAGATTGTTGAGCGGATTGGACAGTTTGCTTATAGATTGAGGCTGCCTGATGAGTTAGCAGCGATACATGATGTTTTTCATGTGTCAATGTTGAGGAAATATGAGTCAGATCCTTCCCATGTTTTGAGAACAAACGAAGTTGAGCTGGATTCTTCGTTGAGCTATGTCAAATACCCAGTGCAGATCCTGGATAGAAAGGAGAAGCAGCTGAGGAACAAGATAATTCCGTTGGTGATGGTCCAATGGAGTAAGCATGGCCGAGAAGAAACTACCTGGGAGGTTGAGGAGAAGATGAGACAAGACTGGCCTCATCTGTTTGAGCACTGACGGTGTGAATTCCATGTAAATTCTGATTCTTTGCTTCGAGTTTGATTAGATGATTGTGTTTGATTTGAATGATTTGATTCTTCTTCCCTGAGTTTGCCCTTGATTTCGAGGACGAAATCTCTTAAGGTGGGGAGAATGTGAGGATTGAGAAATTCGAATTTAGAATTTTCGAATTTTCAGATTCAGATTTGAGATTTTTGGTGAAATCTGATTTGAGAATTTCAGATCTCTCTTGGAACCTTACAGATTTTAGTCGCAGGAATTATCGTGTGAAATCTGTGCGAGTTTTGGAGTTGAAATGGCGAAATTTTGAAAGAAATCTGATTCCCCAAGTGTTACGTGAGTTGCCGCGAAATTTAGTGTAACGCTGTCGTTTTGGTGAAGTCTGGTGGAGTGAGAGATCTGCCAGGGAGACAGAGATCTGATGGTAGCGTTTGGCGCTAGAAGCGCTACTCCGTCGTTTCGTAGTTTAGATGTCTCATGGGAAGATGAAATCTGGTAGCGTAAATGTGTGGGCGTGAGAGGGTGCCACGTGTTGGTCAACATGGTGGAGTTGACTGCTGCTACCGTTGTTTGTTTGAGAGAGATATGTTTTGGAGTGATGAGACGTCGTTTGATTCTTGTGTTTAGCGTAGCGCCTAGAGAGATCTGATTAGTTGTGTGCAAGTGTTTGGGTGTTGGTTCCAGACGTCTCGTATACGACGCCGTTTTGAGTTAGTTGGCGAGAACCCTGATACGCTGTCGTTTTGATTAGTTAGCGCATAGAGTGTTTCGATTTGTGCTAGTGGAGGGATCTGATGTATGTAACGCTGGTGCATTTCAGATGTCACGCGTATGGTGTCGTTTGGCTAGCGCGCGAGTGTTAGCATTAGCGCTATGAAATCTGATGGGTTTTAAGCGTTGTTCGAGGAATCCGTTTGGCGCTAGGATTTGTCGTAGGAATCTGTTTTTGTCAGTGTTTGACTCGTTCAGTAGCTATTGAATTGAGGAATTTATATAAGTGTGGAAACACTTAGTATATTTGAGACACTGATATTCCTCTGTTTTTCCCCGACATTCTTGAAACCCTCGTTTTAGCTACTTCACCCGAACGTTTCTTCCCTAGATTTCTGTCAATTTCAGCCTTCGTTTTGGACAATTTTGGTGGCGCTGATTTCCCCTTGTCTAGATCTTTCGATTACTACCTATTTTAGACCCTGAATCAGCATTGGAAAGGAAACGCGAAGCTGCTGGTGTTCGAAGATTTCTGGAGAAATCTGACCGAGCGTTCTTTTGTTGTTGTGCGCTTCTGTATTTCAGCTCCTTGAAGCCTTCTGCCATGAATTTCGAACCAGGAGAAATCTGCTTTCTCAGGCCGTGAGTTCTGCCGTGCCCTGTTTGAATCTGTTGAGGTAGATTGTGAGGTTTGAGGTACGAATTGAGCAGCTCTAACAACTTTGAGCGTGGACATGGCTGTATTTCGTGTTATGAATTCTGTGTTGAATTGATGGCTGAATTACGTGAACAGATTTTACCAGATTTGGTTATTGATGTTCTGTTTTCACGTATTGTTATTGTATGCATTTAGAATTGATTATTGAATGGCATTCATGCATACATCTTGAGCCAGATTGATTGATTGATGTCCTGATTGAGAGCCACGTTGTGACTGGCCGACAGATGTGTCGTGCCCGAAAAGTCCAACGCTATCATCGAAGTGGTGACTGCCGATGTTGCATGATTTGCTGTGTTTTGATGGCTCTTCGTACTGAGGCTTGACCTCGTATTTCTTTTCCTGCTTTTGTGTCTTTTGGGTCTGTGTTACCCATTTGCAGGATCTACAGGTAACCAAGCTGGATCGAGTGGAGTGTCAGCTGGTCGATCCCCATTTCCTTGAGTCCCAGTTCATTATTGTATTATGTATTGAACCAGGGGATGCCCTGTGTTTTTATGTATTGGGGATCTGTATCTGATTTGATATTTGATGTTACCTGTTTTTGTATGAGTTTGATTTAACTTGCATTTTGATTATTTATATTTTGAATGACGATTTGAGTTCAGGCCCAAAATATTTCGAAAATTTTTAAACCCTGTTTTTACGCTTACGTGATTTTGTGCTTAATTGTGCGGTAATATTTGTTGATTAACACGGTGCCTGACACTGGTTGTTTTATATGTTCTATTTACGTGAATTATGCATGCTGAAATCAGATTTGAATTCCTTGGCATTCATGCATACATATTGAGCCTGATGATTGATTGATTACCGATTGAGAGCCACTTTGTGACCGGCCGACAGATGTGTCGTGCCTGAATGACACAATGCTATCATCGGAGTGGTGAACGACTGATTCGTCGTGTCTGAATACCACCGAGCTATGATGGTTAATTGAGTGGCCAGACCTGAATATCACGGACCGATGATTTCCACTGGCTGATTGGCTGTGCGTGGTATAGAGGCTCCCCTGGATATTGCCAGCTGACTCGTTGGCCTAGATGACCGATTCTTTGACAGCCCTCATGCATTTCATGTTTGAGATACTGCATGTTTATGATTGGCTGTTGTCTTTGTGCTCTTCGCACTGAGGTTTGACCTCGTATTTCTTTTCCTGCTTTTGTGTTCTTGGGTATGTGTTTCCCAATGCAGGAGTTGCAGGTAATCTGACTGGGCAGAGTGGAGCTTTAGCTAGTAGATCCCTGTTGGGTTGAGTCCCAGTTTATTTGTATTATGTATCGAACCAGGGGATGCCCTGAGTTTATATGTATTTTGGGGATCCGTTATTTGAGTTTATTTGATTACCTGTTTGTTGTTGGATTTGAGGAAATCCTATTTTGAGTATGAATATTTTGAATGATGATTTTAATTGTTCAGGCCCAAACATTTGAAAAATTTTTAAGCCCTATTTTTTTTCTTCCACGATTATGTGCTTAATTGTATTACTAATCTTTATTGATTAGCACGGGCCTGACATTTTTGGTATCAGAGCCTAAACTGGGATAAGCTCGTTTTCTTTCTATCACACTCGAGTTTAGGCACAAAGTTTAGATTTGATTTGATTGACTTTGTGGCTTACGTGATTATATTACATGCCTCTGTGATTTATCAGCTATTAGTCCTTACCCTGAGTTTCTTTTAGAGATGCCGTCGAGGAGAGGTAGAGGTAGGACTACTAGACGTACCGCTGAGGAGTCTAGGGCCTCGAAGAGCGACGAGGATGTTCAACAAAATATACCTTTGCGTCGTAGAGAGAGACAGGCAGAGTTGGAGGATGTGACGAGACAAATAGGCGAGATGGAGCTAGTTTTGGCTAGGTTTCAGAGGATGAATCCCCCTACGTTCACTGGCGCCGATGGTGGTCTTTCGGCTTAAGGCTAGTTGGAGCACATGGAGGACTTGTTTGACACTTTGTAGTACACCGCAGAGCGGAGACTGAAGTTGGCCGTTTTGCAGTTGAGGGAGCATGCTCAACGTTAGTGGAAGGGTACTTCCAGAGTGATGAGAGAGACCGAAGTCTTGGTTTCTTGGGAAAGCTTCTGTGCCGTGTTCCGACAGTAGTATACCCCAGAGTCGTACTTCAATAACCGTGAGAGGGAGTTCGACAACCTGAAGCAAGGGAATTTGAAGGTTGCTGAGTATGCCAGATAGTTTTCCTCACTTCTGGCATATGTCCCTCATGTTGCTAGCCAGGAGCGAACAAAGAGGAACAAGTTCATTAAGGGATTGCGGCCAGAGTTGTTTCAGTTGGTGTTGGCTGGTGCCCCATCAACGTATTCTGAGGCTGTGGATTGAGCAGTTGATATTGAGGAGAGTTTTTTGGATGCGCCGATGCAGGTTCCGATGACAGTTGGACGGGGTTACTATCCTGTGCCTGAAGGGACTCGTACTTCTCAATCTCCTCAGACTTCGCAGCAATCGAACCGTCAGAGGTTCAGGCCTCGTGGGAAGCAGTTTAAGAGAAAGTCTAATTCTAGTTCCTCTGGTTCTATGAGCTCTGGTGGCAGTGGCTCGGGAGGAGTGTCTTGTGGACAGTGCGGTGGTAAGCACATGACTTCTTAGTGCCGTGGAGTTCAGGGGACTTGCCACAACTGTGGGCAGCCTGGGCACTTTCTGAGAGTGTGTCCTTCGTTGAGGGGACAGTCTTCGATCCATTCGCATCAAGGTTCGGCTGGTGGTTCTTCACAGAGGCCGCAACCTCCTGCCCAACCCAACGATCTGGATTTCAACCCCGTGAACCGTCTACGTTTGGAGGACCTTCGAGACCTCAGTTTCCGGGACCACAGCAGGCCCAGTTGAATGCCTTGTCGAGGTAGCAGGATGAAGAGATACCTAGTGGAGTTATCGCAGGTACATGCTCTATCTTTGATTTTCCCGCGAGAATTTTATTTATACAGGAGCGTCACACTTCTTTGTTTCAGCATGGTTTGTGCATGAGTGTGGGTTGAGAGTTACCCCACTATGTGATGTTGTATCTGTGTCTACTCCTGCTGGTGTTTGGTTGATGTCCCGTGAGATTGTGGTGGACTGTGTGATTCGGTTTGATCAGAATGTGATAGTGGCGAATTTGATCTCTTTGGAGATGAGGGATTTTGATTGTATCTTGGGGATGGATGTGTTGTCCAGTTTTAAGGCTACTGTTGTTTGCATCCATGGTGTGGTGACATTTCGCCCCGAGTCGGGTGAGAAGTGGGACTTCTATGTGCTGATTCGTGATCGAAGATTCCACTGGTGTCCACCATGGAGTTGTTTAGTCTGTTGTCGCTGGGTAACGTTGGATTTATGATCTATGTGCTCGATGTTTCCCAAGAGTCACGTTTGGAGTTGAGCAATATCCCGATTGTTTGAGAGTTTCAAGATGTTTTTCCGGATGAGATTCCTGGATTCCCTCCGAGAAGAGAGATTGATTTTAGTATAGAGTTGGTGCTAGGGACAGCCCCGATTTCTAGAGATCTGTATCGGTTGGCGCAAGCTGAGTTGAAAGAACTCAAGGATCAGTTGAGATATCTTCTTGAGAAAGGCTTCATTAGACCGAGTATGTCGCCTTGGGGAGCTCCGATTTTGTTTGTGAAGAAAAATGATGGATCTATGAGGATGTGTGTGGATTTTCGGCAGTTGAATAGAGCGACGGTGAAGAACAAGTATCCCTTGCCGAGGATTGATGACTTTTTTGATCAGTTGCAAGGATCGTCCGTATACTCGAAGATTGATTTGCGCTCTGGCTATCACCAGTTGCAAATTAGAGACGCCGATGTATCGAAGACAGCTTTTTGGATGAGATACGGGCACCATGAGTTTCTTGTGATGCCGTTCGGGTTGACGAATTCCCTTACTGTTTTCATGGATTTGATGAATCGTGTCTTCAGCGAGTATATCGATCGATTAGTGATTGTCTTCATAGATGACATCCTGGTGTATTCGAAAAGTTTCAGAGAGCATAAGGAGCATTTGAGATTGGTGTTGCAGAAATTGAGAGACTCGCAGTTGTATGCCAAGTTCAGCAAGTGTGAATTTGGCTGAATAGAGTAATCTTTTTGGGTCATGTCATCTCTGCACAAGGAATTTCAGTGGATCCTAGTAACTGGGAGAGACCTAGGAATGTTTCTGAGATCCGTAGTTTCTTGGATTTGGCCGGCTATTATAGACGTTTTATTGAGAAGATCTCTTCGATAGCAAGGCCGATGACTCATTTGACCCAGAAGGATATGAAATTTGTTTGGACATATGAATGCGAGTCGAGTTCCAGATACTTAAGGATAAGTTGTCTACTGCTCCTGTGTTGGCTTTACCATCGGGATTGGGAGGCTTTGTTGTTTGCTCCGATGCTTCTATGAGTGGATTATGTTGTGTTCTAATGCAGAACGGGTATGTGACAGTGTATGCGTCTCGACAGTTGAAGCCCCATGAGACAAGGTACCCCGTTCATGATTTGGAATTGACAGCGATTGTTTTTGCCTTGAAGATCTGGAGTCACTACCTGTATGGAGAGGAGTTTGTGGTGTACACACACCACAAGAGCTTGAAGTATATCTTCACTCAGTCAGATCTGAATATGAGACAGCGTCGTTGGATGGAGTTGCTCAAGGATTTTGATTGTGAGATTCAGTATCAGCCTGGACGGGTGAACTTAGTAGCCGATGCTTTGAGTAGGAAGCCCAGCCTGCGATGCTAACATCTTTGAGTATCTCAAGAGTCCACGATCAGTTGGGTACTTCTGGTTGGCGGTTCCAACCGGGTGATTACTATTCCATAGTTTCTTCTATTCAGGTTGAACCACATATTGTGATTGACACCAGAGAGGCACAGAGGACTGATCCTTATATTCATGAGTTGAAGATTAAGGCTGAAAAATGGTGAATATGATGATTTTACTGTTGCTTGTGATGGGTGTTTGAGATTTCGTGGAAGATTAGTGGTTCCGAACCTGATTGATTTGAAAGAGACTATCCTGAATGAAGCCATTGCAGTCGGTATAGTGTGCATCCGGGTGAGAGGAAGATTTACCATGCTTTGAAGTCTCACTACTGGGACATGAAGAGCGACATTTATGGTTTTGTTGCTCGATATTTGAATTGTCAGCAGGTCAAGGCCCAGAGAATGAGACCTGGTGGATTGTTGCAAAGTTTAGAAGTGCCTCAGTGGAATTGGGAGCACATCGCCATGGACTTTGCAGTTACCTCGATCAAGTAGGGGATGCGATGCGTTTGGGTGGTAATTGATAGACTCTCGAAGTCAGGCCATTTCATTCCCTATGATGTGAGGTGTTCGATGAAGAAAATGGCGAAAATGTACATTGACCATGTGGTTAGATTGCATGGAGTGCCTGTTTCAATAGTGTCCGATAGAGATCCAAGATTCACATCTCGATTTTGGAAGAGTTTGCAAGTAGCTATGGGTTCGAGATTGGCTATGAGTACAGCTTATCACCCCCAGACAGATGGCCAATCTGAGAGGACCATTCAGACTTTAGAAGATATGCTGCGAGCAGTTGCGATGGATTTAAATGGTGGCTGGCAGGATTCCTTATCCTTGGTTGAGTTCTCTTATAACAACAGCTACCAAGTGACTATCGGGATGGCTCCATTTGAAGCGTTGTATGGTCGCAAGTGTAGATCTCCGATCTGTTGGGAAGAAGTTGGTGAAAAACAGCTTTCGACCCCTGAATTTGTGCATCACATGAGAGATCATATTTCATTGATTCGAAGCAAAATGAAAGATGCACAAGATCGCTTCACTAGCTATGCTAACAGAAGACGCCGACCGTTGGAGATCTAGTATTTCTCAAGATTTCTCCTTTCAAGAGCGTGATGAAGTTCAGATTCAAGGGCAAGTTAGCTCCTAGATTTGTTGGTCCTTTTGAGATTGTTGAGATGATTGGACAGTTGGCTTATATATTGCAGCTGCCTGATAAATTAGCAGCGATACATGATGTTTTTCATGTGTCAATGTTGAGAAAATATGAGCCAGATCCGTCCCATGTGTTGAGAACAGATAAAGTGGAGCTGGATCAGTCCTTGAGTTAAGTTGGATACCCAATGCAGATCCTGGATAGAAAGGAGAAGCAGTTGAGGAATAAGGTAATTCCATTGGTGATGGTCCAATGGAGTAAGCATGGCCGAGAGGAAGCTACCTGGGAAGTAGAAGAGAAGATGAGGCAAGAGTGGCCTCATCTGTTTGAGCTTTGACAGTGGAGTTGTGTTGGTAGTTTGTGTTTTGTTGATTCTACCCTGTGTTTCCCTTTGATTTCGAGGACGAAATCTCTTAAGTTGGGGAGAATGTGAGGATTGAGATTCGATAATTAGTGATTAATCGGATTTTGTTAAGGATTAGTCACGGTAGACGTGATTATCGAATTTCGAACTTGAGGATTTTTGTCAAATCTGGTGGTAATTTTTAAGATTTGACAAAGTGCTGTTTAGCTTTGAGTCGCTGGTTCCTATCGGGTGAAATCTGCATCGAATTTGGAGTTGTATTGTTTTGTTTTCCATTGAGATCTGATACCAGTAAGTATTCAGATGTGAGGTTCTATCGCTGGAAGAAGATAAGCTTTTAGAATTCTTGCGCGGGAATTAACGAGAATCATATTTGAGGTATACTGGTGGTTCAGATCTGAGGGAACATATTAGAGTATTCAGATTTGACGCGGGTAGTGATGCGATGTCGTTTCGCATTATCAGAGGTGACGTTAGCGAGATAAATCTGTTAGCGGGTGTGTGCGGATTGCGAGAGTCAGCGAGAAGAGGACACGTGTTAGTCAACGCTGCTGGGTTGACTGGTGTAGTTAGCGTTATTCAGATCCGAGTGAGCGTGAGCAGATATGAGCGCTGAGATCTGGTTATGTCGGCATTGACTTCCATGTAGAGTTTGGCCCAGGGATTTAAATACAAGTGTTGATTAACACTTAGAGTATTTTCGACCCCGATATTCCCTATCTCCTTCTTCACTAACCCTCAATAGTTACTGTTCACCGAACCCTTCTCCGTTAGACTACCTTCAATTTCCGCCGTTGTTTAGAGCAAGTCTGGTGGTGCTGGGTTCGTCTTGCTTAGCTCTTTTGATTGATACCAGTCTGGAGTTGTAGATCGACGTGTAGGAGGAGCACGAAGGATTTGCAGTGTTCGTGAATTTCAGCGACAGTGAACCCGAGAGTTCTTCAGTTCGTTTGAGCTTCTAGGTAAGTGATTTCTTACCGTTTCTATCTTAGTTCTAGTTGTTAGAGCCAACGTGGAGAGGTAGAACCAGATTTGAGTTCTGACCGTAGGCAGTAAGTTATATAAGTTCAGATTTTAGCTGAAGTATGAGGTGCCTTGACAGATTTGAGTTCCTAGGAAGTTACTGCTGTGTTGCCGAGACCAGTGAGGAAGCAGATTTGAGCAGGCCAAGATTTCCGTGCCCTGGTGAGATCTGTTGAGGTATATTCTGAGATTTGAGGTACGAATTGAGATTCTGTTAACAGCTTTGGGCATAAGCGTGTTAGTATTTCGAGGCATGATTTGTGTTCTATAAATTATGTTCTTTACGTGAAAAAGATTTGGCTCACTGGTTGATTTATTTGTTCTGTTTACGTGAATTATGCATGCTGAAATCAGATTTGAATCCCTTGTCATTCATGCATAGATATTGAGCCTGATGATTGATTGATTACCGGTTGAGAGCCACATTGTGATCGACCGGCAGATGTGTCGCGCCTGAAAGGCACAATGCTATCATCGGAGTGGTAATCGACTGATTCGTCGTGTCTGAATTCCACCGAGCTGTGATGGTTAATTGAGTGGCTAGCCCTGAATATCACGGACCGATGATTTCCACCGGCTGATTGGCTGTGCGTGGTATAGAGGCTTGCCTGGATATTGCCAGCTGACTCGTTGGCTTATATGACCGATTCTTTGACAGCCCTCATGCATTTCATGTTTGAGATACTGCATGTTTATGATTGGTTGTTGTCTTAGTGCTCTTCGTACTGAGGTTTGACCTCGTATTTATTTTCCTGCTTTTGTGTTCTTGGGTCTGTGTTTCCCAATGCAGGAGTTGCAGGTAATCTGACTGGGCAGAGTGGGGCTTCATCTAGTAGATCCTTGTTGGGTTGAGTCCCAGTTTATTTGTATTATGTATCGAACTAGGGGATGCCCTGAGTTTCTATGTATTTTGGAGATCTTTTATTTGAGTTTATTTGATTACCTGTTTGTTGTTGGATTTGAGGAAATCCTATTTTGAGTATTAATATTTGAATGATGATTTTAATTGTTTGTGCCCAAACATTTGAAAAATTTTTAAGCCCTATTTTGATGCTTCCGCGATTATGTGTTTAATTGTATCACTAATCTTTGTTGATTCGCATGGGGCCAGACATTCCGTTATCAAATTATATCTCAAGTGTTCCATGCTAGGAACCCATAATATGCCTCGATATCTGACAATTCCTCCAGCTGTGTTATAGAGATCACCTCCCCTCTCTTCATCTTGCTTAACCCACTTCTTTAGCTTCTCATCTAACAGCTGTCCCTCTCGGATCTGGTATATCAGATTTGATCGAATGGTGAGATCTGCCAAGATCATTGTACTAATACGAGCACCAATTCTAATCCAAACCTCTCAATCTCCTTAGCCAATGGTCGCTGGACAGTGAGCTGGGCTAATCCTATTGCTTCCTACTAAGAGCATCTACCACAACATTGGCTTTCCCTGGGTGGTAGCTAATGGTACAATCGTAATCTTTGACCAGCTCTAACCACCTTCTCTGTCTCATGTTCAATTCTTTCTGGGTGAAGAAGTGTTTTAAACTCTTATGATCTGTAAATATCTCACACTTCTTCCCATATAGATAATGTCTCCAGATTTTAAGGGCAAAAACCACAGCTGCTAATTCTAGATCATGCGTAGGGTAATTCTTCTCATGGTTCTTCAGCTGTCTGGAAGCATATGCTACTACTCTACGATCCTGCATCAATACAGCTCCTAAACCTAGCGTGGAAGCATCTGTGTAGATAACAAAATTCCCTTGCTCAGAAGGCATGGTTAGCACTGGAGCTTCTATCAACGCTTGCTTCAATTTCTCGAAACTCTCCTGGCAACTAGGGGTCCACTCAAACTTAACTTTTTCCCTAGTTAACGAATTTAACGGAACTGCTGTCTTTGAAAATCCTTGAATGAATCGTCTGTAGTATCCAGCAACTCCCAAGAAGCTCTTTACCTCTGAAACAGATCTGGGCACAGGCCAGTCTTGCACAGCTTCGACCTTAGCTGGGTCAACTTCTAATCCATCCTTAGAAATGATGTGACCTAGGAATGCAACTTTCTCCAACCAAAACTTACACTTTCTAAACTTAGCAAACAATCTATTGTCCTTCAAAATTTGTAACACTTTTCGAAGCTGAATGGCGTGCTCGGAGCTAGTCTTAGAATATACCAAGATATCATCTATGAATACGATCACAAACTGATCCAAAAATGGCTGGAAAACTCTATTCATCAGATCCATAAAAACGGATGGAGCGTTAGTTAATCCAAAAGGCATCGCTAAAAACTCGTAATGACCATATCGCGTCTTGAAAGTTGTCTTATATATATCGGCCTCTTTGATCTTTAACTGATGATATCCAGATATTAAATCTATCTTGGAGAACACTGCTGCTCCCTTCAACTAGTCAAACAATTCCTCAATCCTAGAAAAGGGGTACTTATTCTTAATGGTAAGCTTATTCAACTCAAGATAGTCTATACATAATCTGAAACTCCCATCCTTCTTCTTAACAAACAAAACAGGGGCTCCCCAAGGGGATTTATTACGTCGAATAAATCCCTTATCCAACAGATCTTGAATTTGTTCTTTCAGCTCTTTCATCTCCATAGGAGCAAGCCTATAAGGTGGTCTAGAAACAGGAGCTGATCCAGGTACTAAATCGATAGAAAATTCTATCTCTCTGTCTGGAGGTAATCCACTGATGTCATCTGGAAACACTTCTGGGAATTCATTCACCACCTCCACATCCTCTAGCTCTGGCTTACTAGAAATATTTAGGGAAGATAATCTTACTAGAAACCCTACTCCACCTTTCCCCAAACAGCGCTGGGCCTTCAAAGCTGAAATAACACGAGGAATTCTACGAAGCTGGTCAGATATGAAGGAAATCTGAAATCCCGTGGACAAATTTACAACCACTGTCCCGAGCTTAAAGTCGATGACTACTCCATATTTAGATAACCAGTCTATTCCCAAAAACAAATCGAATTCAGGCATGGGTAAAGCAATTAAATTGGCGGTAACTACATGTCCTTGCAACTCAAGCTCTAAGTCACGATATATACTCTGAGATATCAACTCTTCTCCTGATGGCACAGTTACACAATATCCTATGGACAAGCTTTCTGGTTTGTAGGGTAACTTCTTAGAAAAATCTTCTGCTATAAAGGAATGGGTCGCACCCGAATCTAGCAGGGCAAAAGAAAACATACCAGCAACCAAAATCTTACCCGTAATCACAGTAGAATCGGGGTTAGCTTGTTCAGATGTCATGACGTAAGCTCGACTGGGCACCAGTTGTTTCGACTAGGGACAGAACTTGGAGATGTGGCCTTGAGAACCACACTTATAATATCCGCTCTAGCCAGCTTTGCATTTTCCTCGGTGATTCTTATGACACTTGGGCCAAACTGTCTTGTTGTTTCCAACTTGTACTGCACTAATAGGTTGGGCTAGTATAGGTTTCGGTTCTTGGGGTTGCTGCTGGTTCTTATTCTGCTTCTTAAATGGCCTCTGATCTGCCTGTTTAAAGGACTGCCTCCGCTGCTGTCTCTTGTTCAGATGTCATGACGTAAGCTCGACTGGGCACCAGTTGTTTCGACTAGGGACAGAACTTGGAGATGTGGCCTTGAGAACCACACTTATAATATCCGCTCTAGCCAGCTTTGCATTTTCCTCGGTGATTCTTATGACACTTGGGCCAAACTGTCTTGTTGTTTCCAACTTGTACTGCACTAATAGGTTGGGCTAGTATAGGTTTCGGTTCTTGGGGTTGCTGCTGGTTCTTATTCTGCTTCTTAAATGGCCTCTGATCTGCCTGTTTAAAGGACTGCCTCCGCTGCTGTCTCTCCTATTCAACATATTTCCAGTCCCTCTCAACTCGCAGGGCCTTGTCCACTGCTTACCTGTAAGTCTTGGGTCCTGCTAACCTGACATTCAACTTGAAGGTAGGTTTCAATGCTTCCATAAAATGACTCAGCTTCTCCTCGGGGTCCCTTCCAATGAGAGGCACAAAATAGCATCCTCTCTCAAACTTCTGGATATACTCCTACACAGTCATATTCCCTTGCTTCAGGGTCAAGAACTCTCGCTTCAACTCAACCTCTTGTCTGCTGTGAAGTACTTCTTAAAGAACACACTTTTAAACTCTTCCCACGAAATATTGGCCGAATCTACCGACAGCTTTGATCCATCCCACCAGATCATTGCATCATCTCTTAACATATAGATAGCGCACTTAGGCCTATCCAGATCTGGAATCTGAAGGTACTCAAAAATAACTTCCATAGACTTGATCCAGCTCTCAGCAACAAGCGGATCCGTTGTACCACTGAACTCCTTTGGTTTCTGTCTTCGAAACCTTTCTTGGGAATCATCATGATTGGGTCCCCTGCTATTGGGAGATTGGCCATTTCTTCTGCCGGATTGCTCTACTAACAGTTCTAAGAGTTGGGTAATGCGAGCATTACTATCTGGACTAGGTTCTTCTACCGGGGTGCTTCCTGTACCTCTTCCTCTTCCTGACATCTTAAGCTATAGCACGCAATCCACCACAAAAGAACATCAGAACTCATAAGAGAAAGAACTCTTAACATAACAATAAAAACTCACAGATCAGGAGATGCAGACGGCGATAGCTGCTCTAGACTGGGAAGTATGTGTTTATCTCAGAACCATGCTCTGTTATCAAGTTGTGACACCCAAACCCATGGGAATCAACGGAATTGAAACAAATAAAAATCGAAAGAAATAGAAGGACTAAGTTCGAAATACAGTAAGCTGTATTTCCTTGCAGAAAACTGAAATAAGCAGATGGCGCCAAAAGAAACAGTAGAAACAGATTTGAATTGAAAGACTTTATATTTCGATTATAAATCAGATATTACAACTACTGTAACTCTACATGAATTCTCTATTGTTGTAATGGATCTTAATACAGTTTGTAAAAGATCAAAAACAACAACAGCTATAACTATGCGTAACGCTGGCCATTGACAAACACACATAGCCCCCAGATCTGGTTCAACTTGCGCCACCCTCCTGCCCCTGAGCTGCCTCACCTGCATCGGGAAAAATAGTGAGCCTAGGGGCTCAACAAGTAAAACTGAAGATAACAAAGATCACGTAAAATGCAGGCATTACTGTATCTTAATACATAAAATAAAGGAGGACATCTGAATCTGAAATCTCGCTACTAATAAGACAGATCGGAACATCAGATCTGTACTGCTTTGTACTGAGTGACTTATGGTCTAGAGGCTCTCTGGTGGTCCTTGTGCATGAAGCATGTTATCTGAATCAGTAACTCTCTGTGAAGGGATTACAGTAATTCCATAATCATGTCCCTTCCATGAAGGGATTATAGTCATACCGTAATCCTGTCCCTTCCTGAGCGACCGGGTCCTCTATGCCATAAGTCCTTAAAACTGAAACTTTACTTCCTTTAACTTAAATAGCTTTTAGACTTTGCTTTCGATCAAAGATCGATCACTGAAACTGATAGATTCACTGCTATGAAACTAATTTTATCTTTAAATCATTACTGAGTGTACCGCTGGCTAGGAGCTGATAGTAGCAAGAACCAGCTCTGAAGAGAAACGACTTGAGAGTGCAAACAGATTTGGGTTGAGGAAAACAGATCTCGGGTGTGCCTAGTAGATCACAGACATGAATAATAGCTTTGGCTCGAGAAGATATCTTGCGAATAGGTGAACATATCTGGTTTAATGTAAACAGATTTCGCGTAGAAAACAGATTTGGCTAAGAAAACAGATCTGATTGAGAAAACAGTAATATAATCTTCGGCAAGAATTTCAGATCTGGATGGTCACTCAGCTATGAGAAACCCGTCAAACAGATTTTGCCAAGAAACTACTTACGCGTATGAAACATACTTGGCTAAGAAACACGAAAATACTGCATCAGAATTTCAGATCTGGATGGTCACTCAGCTATGAGAAACCCGTCAAACAGATTTTGCCAAGAAACTACTTACGCGTATGAAACATACTTGGCTAAGAAACACGAAAATACTGCATCAACTCAGACAGTCCCTAAACAACTAGCTTCGCTTATCCAATCGAAACAAAAATCCCGATCGAACCAGCGTCACCTATCTGTTTAGATTCAATGTCCAGAACATCCGCAGTTCATAGGAACGATGAGAAACATTTCTTGACTTATCTCAGCTGAAATCTGTACAACTCAGTCTTTTTGAAAATACAGCTTCTTACTAAAAGTTAACTGGTGAGTTTCCTCAAAACTAAATCATCAAAGCAGTGAATCTATAACTTAACATAAACTTGAACTGAACTTCACTGAAACATGCAACAAGCAAGCATGCACGGAAAACAACGAAGCAATATATGTTTTCCATATGCAGCAAGAATCAGATTTACTTGCCTGAATGAAGGTCACAACATGCAGACGGCTTCGTTTGGAATTCTCCTCAAGCACACTTCTGAGAGCTTCTAATTTTTTGAGAGAACTTAAAGTTTCTTGCAACCAAAATGAGTCCAGAATTTCATGTAAATCATTTTATATGTGGGAGCATGATTGGGTAGTAGGTAAAAACACTTGAGTAGGCATGGTTGTCATACCAACCCCTTGTCCTCTTTAAAAGATTTGCTAAACGCTCCCTACCACTATTTTAATTTAAAATCTTGCTACATTAATTTAATAAAAACATATTCCCCAATCGAAATCATTTTAAGGGAAATCAGATCTGGACCATTTCAAATTTGTGCTTGGGGCGAAGACCTTCCGGAACCTTCTGGGTCGTTGTTTCTAAACTGGAAGGAAAAAGAAAGAAATAAGTCTTGAACAGAAATCTGAATGCTCGAAATCTCAAATCAGCCCTTGGAATAGAAAGGCTAAACAATTTGTGGTCCTATGGATTTTGGGGCGCTACAAAAATCATACTCACAACAATGCATATAATTCACACGCATAGGAAATTAAGCACACGAATCATCATCTTAAACCAGCAATATCATACAGAATCACTTAACACATAATCACAATAGCTCAAACACGAGTGGAAATATTCTCAAGTTGATATCAAAGCTGCTAATATGAGCTCACTCGTACCTTCCTCTCTACACGGATATTAACTCACTGCTACTACCTCAACAGATCACACGAGAGCAAAGCACCAACAGCCATGCAAGTCTACTGCCCTACAGCTCACGGTGAAACTCCACAGAAGCTGCTCATTCAACCACAATGCTAAAATCTGCTCAACCAAACTATAACAGCTCAGGGACAAATTCAACCGAACGGAACTGGGAGCCACCAACTCCACCAGCTCAAACCAACACCTCAAACATAATAACCAGCTCTAATAGACACGTAAAACAAGAACCAACGCTTACCCAAGTGCGCTAAAGGAACGGGAGAACTAGCGGCCGGAAATCACGAAATTTTCGAACGCTTCAACCACGTCACGCTTCCTCGACAAGTTGACACAAGACTCCAAAGTGGTACCAAAGGAATGGTTTGGAGAGAGGAACCCAGCGCCACTAGACTTACTCTAAACGGCGACGTAAATCGACGACAATTGGAAGAAATAGGGTTCGGTTGAACAGTAAGGGTTGCGCTATAGTAGAGGGTAAGTTCACGGGAAGAAATATTTTCTAGGTGTTGGAGAGTAATGGTATGGACAAGGTCAAAGTCCTCTCTTTATGACTTAAATCTCCCGCGATCTGGTGAACAGTAGCCACTGACAGCTCAGGGTCCAAGCTGGTACCAGCTCAGGCATAACCAGCAGACTGCCTTATCTCCCAGCTGGTATACGTCATCCAGCTTGCACTACCATAACAGATTACACCGCCAGCACAGAACAGCTCTTAGACTCACCAGATCACGCTACTCGGCAGATCAAGCCCGCAACTCACAGCTCAGCTTACCATCAACCAATGTCTAAACTGGTGTCGCTAAATGATGTCGCACCACCTCCAGCTCAGGACAACCAGCTCACGCGTACTTAGGCCAGCTCGCACACCTCCAGTTCTTGCCTAAACTTGAAACCATGAACCTGTCTACACTAAACCACGAACCGAGCCCGTCTACACACTACCACCAGCTCGCGCACCTGTAAGCTGTTTTCCATCCCTTCGCTATTCGAACAAATCACGCCTGATCCATTATATGTCCAATCCAAAGATCATCAATAGCTTAGACCATCCTCCTAAGATGAATACCCGACAGTTCACGTCTCCCTTGTTTAATACTCATCCTGATCTTATTAACTGATTAATCACCATCTAATAATTTCTAGTCCTCACATTCTCCCCAACTAGAAAAGGATTTCGTCCTCGAAATCAAACCATAACTATAGATCAAAATTGAAGAAACCAGAGAATCACCAAAAATCATAATACGTAACAGCCTAGCAGTCCTCAATGCTCATCAAGAGCCACTAACCAAGAGTACAAAACCAACTCCATACACAAATAATCAAGCCAGAAAATTACCTGAATTAATACTGCGTATGCTCAAATAGATGAGGCCACTCCTGTCTCATCTTTTCTTCAACTTCCCAGGTAGCTTCTTCTCTGCCATGCTTGCTCCATTGGACCATCACCAACGGAATAGTTTTTTTCTCAATTGTTTCTCCTTCCTATCCAGAATCTGCACTGGATATTCAACATAACTTAGGGTCGGATCCAGCTCAACTTCATCGGTCCTTAGCACATGGGATGGATCTGGCTCAAATTTCCTCAACAATGATACATGAAACACATCATGCATCTCTGCTAACTTGACAGGTGGCTGCAATCGATACACCAAGGATCCAATCCTCTCAATAATCTCGAATGGGCCAATGAATCTAGTAGCTAACGTACCCTTAAGCCTTAATCTCATCATGCTCTTGAAAGGAGAAACTTTCAGAAACACTCGATCACCAACCTGAAATTCCAAAGGTCTATGCCTCTTGTTAGCATAGCTAGCTTGAAGATCTTGTGCAGCCTTCATTCTGCTCGAATTAGCTCAACCTGACCCTTCATATGCTGCACAAACTCAGGAGTAGACAGCTGCCTCTCACCTATTTCTTCCCAACAAATCGGCGATCTACACTTTTGACTGTACAAAGCCTCGAATGGTGCCATCCCGATAGTCACTTGGTAGCTATTATTATACGAAAATTCTACCAGGGATAAAGAATCCTTCCAGCCACAACTGAAATCCATCACAATAGCTCGCAGCATGTCCTCCAAAGTATGAATAGTTCTATCGGATTGGCCATCTGTCTGAGGGTGATAAGCTGTACTCATAGCCAATCTCGAGCCCATCGATGCTTGCAAGATCTTCAAAAATCGGGAAGTAAATCTTGGATCTCTATCAGATACTATCAAAATCGGCAGTCCATGCAATCTAACCACATGATCAATGTACAGTCTCGCCATCTTCTTCATGGAACATCTCACATCATAGGGTATGAAATGGGCTGACTTCAAAAGCCTGTCAATAACCACCCAAATCGCATTACATCCCCTATTCGAACGAGGTAAATGAGTCACAAAATCCATGGCAACATGCTCCCAATTCCATTGAGGCACTTCTAAACTCTGCAGCAATCCACCTGGTCTCATCCTCTTGGCTTTGATCTGTTGGTAGTTCAAACATCGAGCTACAAATCCAGAAATGTCATTCCTCATACCTTCCCACCAGTAGTGTGACTTCAAGGCGTGATACATCTTCTTCTCGCCCAGATGCACACTATAACGGCTGAAATGGGCCTCGTCATGATGGTTTCTCTCAAATCGATCAGGTTTGGAACTACCAATCTACCGCGAAATCTCAGGCATCCTTCAAAAGCAACAGTAAAATCTCCCGACTGATCATTCTGAGCTTTTATCTTCAACTCATGGATGTACGGGTCAGTCCTCTAGGCTGCTCTATTGTCCGCCACAATCTGTGATTCAACCTGAAAGGAAGAAACTACGAAGTACTGATCATTTGGCTGAAAACGTCATCCAGAAATCCCCAAATGCTCATGGAATTTGAAATACTCAAAGATGTTAGCATCGCAGGCTGGGATTTCCTACTCAAAGAATTTGCCACTAAGTTCATTCGCCCAGGCTGATACTGAATCTCACAGTCAAAATCCTTGAGCAAATGCATCCAACGATGCTATCTCATATTCATATCTGACTGATTTAAGATATACATCAAACTTTTTTGGTCTGTGTACACCATAAATTGCTCACCATACAAGTAGTGACGCCAAATCTTTAGAGCAAAAACAATGGCAGCTAGCTCCAAATCATGAACGGGGTATCTCGTCTCAAGGGGTTTCAACTGTCGAGATGCATAAGCTAGCCCAAACCACTCAGAGAAGCATTGGAACAAACAACAAAATCTCAAGAACCCGAAGGTAAAGCCAGCACAGGAGCAGTAGTCAACTTCTCCTTGAGAAACTGGAAACTCAACCCACACTCGTCTGTCCACAAAAATCTTCTATCCTTCTGGGTCAACTACGTCATCGGCTTGGGTATTGATGAAAAACCCTCAATGAAAAGTCTGTAATATCCAGACAAACCCAAAAAACTACGGATCTCCGAAACATTACAATGTAGCTCCCAGTTAAGAACTGCTTCGGCCTTACTAATATCCATCGAAATACCTTGTGCAGATATGACATGACCCAAAAATATTACTTTATCTAACAAAAATTCACACTTACTGAACTTTGCATACAACTGCGAATCTCTCATTTCTGCAACACCAACCTCAAGTTCTCCTTATGCTCCCTGTATCTCTTCGAGTGCACCAGGATGTCATCTATCAAGACAATCACGAAATGATCGATATACTCACTAAAGACGCGATTCATAAAATAAATGAAGACAACAGGGGTAGTCGTCAATCCAAACGGCATCACAAGAAACTCATATTGCTCGTATCTATTTCAGAAAGCCCTCTTCGCCACATCAAAGTCTCTAATCCGCAACTGATGATAACCAGATCGCAGATCAATCTTCGAGTACACTGCCGATCCCTGCAGCTGATCAAACATATCATCAATTCTCGGTAACGGGTACTTTTTCTTTGATCGTTGCTTTATTCAGCTGTCGAATGTCAACACACATCCTCATAGATCCATCTTTCCTCTTCACGAAGAGAATCGGAGCTCCCCAAGGTGACATAATTGGCCTAATAAATCCCTTCTCTAGAAGATCACGTAACTGGTCCTTAAGTTCCTTCAACTCAGCTGGTGTCGATCGGTATGCAACTCTCAAAATCGGGGCTATCCCTGGCACCAACTCAATGCTGAAATCAATCTCTCATCTCGAAGGGAATCCAGGAATCTCATATGGAAAAACGTCTGGGAACTCGGACAATAGGAATGTCAGTCAATTCCAGTTGCGAATCTTTGGAGACATCCAGGGCATAAATCATGAAAACTACGTTATTAAGCGACAACAGGCTAAACATCTCCATGGCTGACACTAGTGGAATCTTTGATCGTGAATCAGCACCGTAGAAATCCCACTTTTCCCTGAATTGATGTCTAAACCTCACTACACCATGGAAACAATCAACAGTCGCTCTATAAATGGACAGCACGTCCATACCCAAGATACAATCAAAATCTCTAATCTCCAGAGAAATTAAATTCGTCATCAGCACATTCTGATTGAATCTAATCACACAATCCAAAACCACCTCATGGGACAACAACCACACACCAGAAGGAGTAGAAACAGATACAACATCACACAGTGGGGTAGAACTCAACCTACACTCATAACAAACAAATCAGATATAAAGGAGTGTGATGCTCCAGCATCAAACAAAACTCGTGCAGGAAAGTCAAAGATAGTACAAGTACCTGGAGTAACTCCTCCAGGCATATCATTAGTTTGCTCTCTTGTCAAGGCATTCAATTTAGCTTGCTGAGGTCCTAAAAACTGAGGTCTACAAGATCCTCCGAACCTAGACGGTTCTTGCGGTTGGAATCCAGATCGTTGGGACTGGAAAAAAGGTACCGGTCTCTGTGAAGAACCACCAGCTGAACCTTGTTGTGACTAATTTGAGGGTTTTCCCCCCATCCAAGGACAAACTCTAGCGAAATGTTCAGGCTGCCCACACTTATGACAAAGAACCTGAACTCCACGGCACTGAGAAGTCATATGCCTACCTCCACACTGACCACACGACACTCCTCCAGAGCCATTACCACCAGAACTAACAGAACCAGAAGAACTGAAATTTGACCGTCTCTTAAACTGCTTTCCTCGAGGCTTGAACCTCTAGCGATTTGATTGTTGCGACGTTTGAGGAGGTTGAAAAGAATGCGTCCCTTCTGGTAGGGGTTGGAGACTGCGCCCAGCTGTCGGCTGAACCTGATTCTGTGCTTCCAAAAGTCTCTCCTCGATGTCCACCACCCTATCCACTGCCTCAGCATAAGTCGCAGGAGAACCAGCTAGCACCATACGGAACAAATCGGGCCTCAACCATCTCAGAAACTTGTTTCTCTTCATCCTCTCCTGGTTAGGAACGTGGGGAACATACGACAGAAGCGAGGAAAACTGTCTAGCGTACTCGTCTACCCTCAAATTCCCTTGCTTCAGATTATCAAACTCCCTCTCACGGTTATTGTAGTACGACTCAGGGGTATACTCCTACCGAAAAAATTAACGAAAGATATCCCATGAAATCAAAACTCCACTCTCTCTCATGACTCAGGAAGTACCCTTCCACCAGCATTGAGCATGATCCCTCAACTGCAAAACAGCCAACTTCAGTCTCATCTCCTGAGAATACTCCACCGTATCAAACAAATCCTCCATATGCTCCAACCATCCTTAAGCCATCAGACCACCCTCAGTGCCAGTTAAAATAGGAGGATTCATCCACTGAAATCTAGCTAGAACTGGATCCATCTCACCAATATGCCTAGTCACATCTTACACCTAAACCTCTGCCTGTCTAGCTCGATGACGCAAAGGCACACTCTGCTGAGCAACATCATCATCGCTCTCCGGGGCTCTCGACCACCCAAATACCTGCTTAATTCTACTTCTACCTCTCGTCGGCGGCATCTACCAAAACTCAAAGGTAATAACCAAAAATAGATAATTCACAGAGGCAAATAAAAAAATCATAGAAATCACAGAGTCAATCACAAACCAAAGCTCTATGCTTAGAATCAAGTGTGATGGAAAAGAATCGAGCTTATCCCAGTTTAAGCTCTGATACCAAAATATCAGGCCCGGTGCACTAAATCAGAGATTAATTAATCAATTCATAATTACATGGAAACATCAAATATGGGCTAAAATTTTTCGTTTGGGCCTGAACTGAAAACATCTTTTAAATTACGAAAATAATCAAAATACAGATTTTAACTCAAAAATCCAAACAACAACAGCAGCAATACTGAAGGCATCCAAATATCTCAACAAATACAGATCCCCCAAATATAATATTAATACAGGGCATCCTCTGGTTCAATAATTCAATACATAGTATATGACTGAGACTCAAAATGGGGATCAACCAGCCGACGCTCCACTCGGTCCAGCTGGATTACCTGAAGACCCTGCAAAGGCCACAGATCAAAACAGCCCAAAGAGGGAAAAGAAAACGAGGTCAAACATCAGTATGAAGAGCATCGATAAAGCAACAATCATATCAGACATACAATATTTCAAACGTGCGATGCATGAGGGCTACATAGAATCATCGGTAAGAAGGCACAATGACTCAGCTGTGCAATAAAATCTCAATAATCAATCAGAATCCAAATCACAGTGACTCAGCTGGCTACCGTGACTCAGCGACGACATTGGATTCTCAGCACGGCGACTTAGCCGGAAAATCACGACTCAACGATTATCTGGTCTCAAAGAAGCAGGCTCGATATTCTATGCATGAATGCCAAGTAAATCATACTCACAACAATGCATATAATTCACACGCATAGGAAATTAAGGACACGAATCATCATCATAAACCAGCAAGATCACACAGATGTTAGAGTAGATGCCCAACTAGCCAACTTGTGGCGTGTGGGTTCATAGACTCTTGTATGAAACGACCTTTATATATGATATTCGCATTTATTTATGGCATTCTTTACTTTCATTGTGTTGTATAATGATTAACAATTGCGTTGAGTAAAGACCTAGAATGCACTATAGTGTATGTTAGATGTGATAGTGGGTATGATGGCTATCATGAAACACATCTAATAGTCACTGTGTATTCTGAACACGTTCCTAGTGATTGGGCCGTCAAAACGAGGATAAGGCCGCCCGAGCTCGAGACTAGTATCTGCGATGCGAAGTACCATGTTTCATTGATAGGGAACATTGTGATGTTCTGAGCATGCAGATAGATAGTGACCTGGTGATCTATCGAACTACCCTCGTTCGGATTTTCCAAGTGGTTACCATTTGTCGAGTGGATAAGTCCGAGGTCTTGGTTGTACTGATTAGTCCTCACGACTCGAAAAGTCATTGAGACTCTACATGATAGGCGTCTCACTTTGACCCATTTGCCAACTCACTTGGGGTAATTAGGCGGTGGGATTGGGTGAGGTGCCGATGTATGTAGGAGTCGATGCTTCGTTGTCGAGGATTCACCGCTCGCTTACATGCGTGGATATCCTATGCTATCTGAGGGGATAATAGTGTATAAATCTCTGGCCAGAGTACTAGAAATATTTTAGGTAAATGGGTTTACCTAGTTACACTCGCGATGTCACTATTCGATCTCCAAGATGTATGCATAGCTACCGGATCTTTAGCGACTCTCGATTTACCAATGGTCGTTAATCTGATCGGGATATATGGATTGAAAGGACCCTACTGTACGCTAACCACGACCAACTGGTTCTTGCAGGCACTATCAGTGATACATAGGGGATCATGGCGCGATGTTGCTAGGCGCTTTACCATGATCCGTTGGGCAAGTCCGAAATTATGATTTCGGAGCCGCAATGGTTGCGGGCCCACGGCTAGCTGTATCCCTGAACCATTAAGGGTCACACAAGTACTGGATTCGTGATTCCCGCACGGAAACTGAGCTCAATGTGTTGAGCATATGAGGAGAATTTTAGGGAGTGCGACTTCCTAAAAGTCAACAGGGGTGAAATTGCGATTTCCCGCCGTTGAGGGGCAAAACTGTCATTTTGGACTAAGTAATCTGAAAAATTGTTTTCACATCATAATATTCAGTTTTGGAAACTGAGTCGATCGGTCCGATCTGATCGTCGTTCGTAATTATGATGAAACCACGGTGATGCAGATGAACCGAATGTTCATACGTTGGACTGGGCCCGCCCCAGGTCCAATGGGCCGGTTCATGCCCATCACACCTATACATAGTCTTGAACCTAGGGTTGCACAATACATGAATCATAACAAACCCTAGCTCACATAGCCGCCTCCCTCTCCCTCACCTCACCTCGCCGACCGCCGTCGTCCGATCTTCGCACGATTGGACTTGTTCTGATCCGTGCGACGAGGTGATTCTGTTCGTGATAAAATCCATCAGCCTTCTAGTGCAGGCTGATCGGAGGAAGATCAAATCCGGTCGTGGACTTGATTAGACGTAATCTACCGCCGTCTACCGTGAAGTACCGGTTTCCTCGTGAAACTGGTCGGAGCCAGGCGCCTAGACGCCAGCAAGGTAACAATCAAAGAACCCCCTATGAATGGTTTGTTGATTTGTTTTATTGTATTTAACGTTTCTCGACGCTAATTTTAAACTTCCTCTGCGCCGCTGGGAGACGGGATCCGGATCCGCCACCGTTTTCCAACATTGGTATCAGAGCCAAGGCTCGGATCCTTCAATACAATTGTTGCCATAATTGTATCTATTCTCGAATTTCAGATTGAAAAACAAAAAAAAAATTTTGGAGCAGCCGCCGGCCGCCGCCTTGGGCGGCGGTAACCGCCCGACGCTACGTGCGCACATGCGCGCGCGATGGCCTGCGCACTTGCTGCGCATGGCCGCGCGATCACCAGCTTCTGGTCGCGCGCTGGCCGCACAAATTGAAGCATGCTGGCCGGCAGTGGCCAGCGGCCACGCGCAAGAAGTTGCGCGACGTCGGGCGCAACATGCGCCGCGCCTGGCGCGGCGGCGTGCGGCAGGCCGCCGCACGCTATGCGCTGCCGGCGGCCTCTGTCCGACGTGATTTCCGGCAGCGATGCGACGGGTACCAATTTGGTCGATTTTGAAATTTTTGAGATTTTGGGCCCAAAATAGTTTTTGGCCCAATATGATGCACTTAAAATTGCAAAATACGATTTTGATTGTAAAATATGATTTTATAATTAAATATGATTTTGTTGATTAAAATTTGATTTTATCGAAAAAATGCGATTTTATTATAAAATGCGATTTTATGATTAAAATATGATTTTGCGATAAATAATTTGATTATTTAATTTATGCGTATTAATTAGATTGATTGCATGATTGGGATGATCGAGAGCCCTGCCCAATGTGTTAGGTGTATGCTTTAGGTTTTGCGATTTCGGTTGTATTTAATATCATTGATTATCATATTTAAGGTGGGTCTGTTTGTGGGCCGTTCCCACCCCTTAAAATGTATCCCTTATGTGTCATGAAAATTTATTGTAAATTACTAGACTTAGTGGGAGGACTTTTGAAGATGGTGGGCCCGATGACGATCAAAGATATTGAAGACCGAAGATCTGTAAAACCGGAAGCAAATGTAACAGGATTGCATTGCATATTGCATTTCACCTAGGATTGGACCCAGGTCCGTGATTGGCGACCACGGACGGCATAGCTCTCGCGATCGATCATCCCAATGTTTATATATGTGATATATAGTTAGTTGAATCCGCATGTTTTAAATATGATTTAAAATATATTGCATGAGACCAAATTTTCAAAAATAAAATCCCTCGTTTTAAATACGATTTAAAACCAATATCAAGATTAAAAGTTTATTCGATAGACTGAAGGGAATTTAAATTTGTTTAAATTATCCCTACCTTCCATCAACAATGGGTGTACGTCGATGCTTCCCGTATACATGGCCCGGCTCATATTATTGAGGGGGTCATGTATGCCGGAAAGCTGTCCACGCCATTGACAATTGTTGTGAGTCGGTTGGAACTCCCTTTAACGTTGGCTCATATTATTGGGGACGTTAAGGGGACCGTCCTTCACGACTCAACATTGATGGGTCATCTTGACACGTGATAGTAAACGGGGTTATATTATTGGGCCCTTACTGGACGTGAGGTGAATACATGGAGGTTGCACCGGTTGCAATCGGAAACTACCTTTTGGGGGTCATGGATGGCTGATATTATTTCAGTCCATGATTGCTTGATTGGGCTCCGTGTACCCACTAAAGAAACTTGCTTTCTCGATTTCATTAGAGGGTGGTGAAATCGTTAAAATAGTGGGAGGGTAATTCATAGAACTAAACGACCTTGTTTTATGTCTTAGCGATTATTTAATATATAGTTAGTGATGATTGTCTGTTTTCTTT
>KV017484.1:37896-52967 GCA_001598015.1 Dorcoceras hygrometricum | reverse complement strand
CACATCTCATCATCCTGTGCGGCCAGATGTGCTTGCATGCGGATTTTCCAGTCATCGTAATCTTCCCTTGAAAACAGAGGAATCTTGTTGTGAGAAGTAGACATGATAGTGTATGATAACGCACAAATGAATACTGTTCAATAACTGAGACACGCAGGCTCTGATACCAATTTATAGTCCCGAAAATAGGATCAATGGGTTCGAAACAGCTGCAAGAGTTCAGAAGGGGGGGGGGTTGAATGAACTCTTGGTAATTTTAAAATTTTGAAAACCCTTTAAAATATTTTTACAAGTGCTGCTTAACATAAATCTGAGTTACCAGATTTAAGGATCTCAGTTTTAATCAAATCCCTCGGCCAACAAAGATTGTGCAGAAAAAGGCCGATTAATTTGTGAACAGATAAATAATAACTGAATGCGTAATGTAAAGAGAAGGGTCAAGAATTTGTTTCTGAAAGTTCGGATATAAATATCTTACGTCTCCCCTTCTTTCTTTTCAGGAAGGTTTTACTAGAAGATTTGATTTGTACAGGTCTTCTGCACACACCCGATCACCGAGCCTCGCTCAAGGTGAACTCCTAGCAATCCTCAAACTATCCACGCAGACGCAGCTGGTTTACAATTCTTAGCAATATTTTCAAACAGCTTTTTGAGAAGCCCGTTTGTTATAGACTCAAATAAATATAACAATGAATACAAGTTCTGTGAGACTGTAAAATCCTCTGATTTCTTATACAATGAAATCGATTCAACAATGGTTAATCAGAGGATGACTCGAAGATATTTTTCAATGAAGATCAACGGTATAGTTCTTCGAGTGTTTGAGCTTTTGTGAGAGTGACTTTAAAGTAATGAAAAGCTCAGAAAGCAATTTGGCAGAGTTTCAGCAATAGCAATGGCGAGAGTATTTCTTCAATTCAAAACTTCTGCTATTTATACTTTTCGCTCAACGGTCGATTAATTTTGATAAGGCAACAAGTCCTTTTTGAAATTCTGAACATCGTACGCCGTCAATCCTACTCCACTACATGGTAAATGGCATATCGACAGAGGCAACATTATAATTTCCATATGTGTGCAATCCTGTTGTAACGACCTCTGCCAATGTGTACTATTTACCCAAAAATAGTACCAATCTTGTCTCCTTAATTCCAGGCAATTTGTACGATTTGATCGAGACCCTTGATTCTCTCCAACGCCGTCAATCCTACTCCACTACATGGTAAATGGCATATCGACAGAGGCAACATTATAATTTCCATATGTGTGCAATCCTGTTGTAACGACCTCTGCCAATGTGTACTATTTACCCAAAAATAGTACCAATCTTGTCTCCTTAATTCCAGGCAATTTGTACGATTTGATCGAGACCCTTGATTCTCTCCAATTTGAATATATGGCCCCGTTTGAATCGATTAACCATTTGTGCCTGAATTCTTTTCTGCTGGCAGAAATATTTTTCCTGAAGACGATTGAACAGTAACTATCTGTCGCGGTAAACATATCTGACCATTTGCAATTTCAGAAAGGCTGACGTCATCATATCTGTTATACAACCACTGTACTGATAACCATAGAAAACACTGTAGCGATATCTGACGGTATCAATGACGTCACGGTATCTGATAGTTCTACTATGCTCATATCTGTTGACAGCATCCTTTGCTTGTTAACTAATTGTAATGTTCCTGTTACGATGTCTGTTGAACAAGAACTGTAGCGCTATCTGTTGGTAGCAACAATGAGAGATAATGTTACGATATCTGATGACTGCACCAATTTCTACACTGTTACAATATCTGTCGAATATACTTGACAATAACTATGGCCCTATCTGTTGGTAGCAACCATTCACTATTTCAATAGCAAATGCTGTTGGCAGATATCATCATCCTTAATACACCATCAACAGTAGATTTCTGACCCGATAACCCAAATAGCTGATTCGATAACCCGAATAACAAAATCGATAACTCCACTATTCCAAAACCCGATTTTGATCAACCCGATATCATAACTGCAATTCGAACCGATCACTGTTATCAGCAACTTGATATCTTATGAAAAGATCATTCGATTATCATCGTTAAGTCCAAATATTTTCTTATTTTTGTTATCACCAAAACTATAAATTTTATCCTAACATTATGGCTTGGATAATTTGTGAGATGGCTATTTGTTGGCTGCTGTGTATGATGGCCCTGTGAGGCTACTTTTCTGTGAGAAGGCAGTGTATTATGTGGTGTATTCTTGCTGTTGATATTGTTGCTTGTGCATATGATATATGCTTGTCATTCCAGCATGTTGCATACACGCATTATCATCTCATTTCAGCTCTTGAAGCCATCGTTTCGTTGTTGTTAATCTATTGTTTTACCAGGATGCGAGGGCGAGCGGTGATTCCGCACTCTCATCTCCCTGCTGGGATGTGTTAGCCCCTATGCGCCGAGTGGCTAACTACCACAGTTCATAGTGTGGGCAACGGCAGGTCGAGTGATTGATGCATCTAGTATTGGTGGGCGAGTAGGGCCGAGTGGGTAGCTCCCACATAACCTGCACTCACCGTGGCCACATATATTCTATTGCAGATTTCGTTGAGCTATGCATTGCGTTCTTTGGCTCCCTTCCTTGGTTGTAGCCTTCGGCTGTTGTCCCTCATTTCATGCATAGCATATGCATTTTATTCATACTGTTTACTACTGTTTATAGTTGCTCTCCGTACTGGGGTTTGACCCCATGTCCCTCTGGGGCTTGGTTTGTTTTCCTTGTTGTGTCGTTTTCAGAGAATCCAGGTTTTACAGCTGGTCGTGGGTTTAACCCAGCTAGAGGTGCACCAGGAGGTGGTTAGAGTGTCCCAGTTATGTATATTATTTATATGCACTGGTATCACCTTTTGGGTGGGATGTCCCGGGTGATGCCTAGGCTATTGTAACTGGATGTGAGTAAGGGGATGCCATTTTCTGTGCTGTTTGATTATTTGTTGTAGTCGTTGTTGGTTTTTTTTTTAAGCTGGGATTATTTTAAGTATTGTTGTATTTTAAATTATATTGTTTCAATCCGTCAGGACAAAAAGCAAAAAAAAAAAAAAAAAAATTTAACCCCAATTTTTTTATTTAGCTTCCGCATGTGTTGTATGATTTTACTCTGTTGTGAGCACGAGGCCTGACAATTCGTACCTCAAATCTCCAATTATACCTCAACAGATCTCACCAGGGCACGACAACCTCAGCCTGATCAAATCTGCTTCCTCGCTGGTCTCGACAAACATAGCAGGAACTGCCGGGGAACTCAAATCTGTAAAGGCATCTTATAATTCAGCTCAAATCTGAACTCCTATAGGTTACTGCCTACGGTCAAAAACTCAAATCTGGTTCGACCACTCTACGCAGGCTCAACTAGCTAGAATCAAGCTTAAAACTAGTCGAAATGACTTACCCAGAAGCCCAGAAGAACTGAAGAACTCTCGGGTCTAACTTCGCAAAAATCTTTGAACACTGTAATTCCTTCGCGTTCCTCTTATGCATCGATCTTCAACTCCAGACTGGTATCAATCGAAAGAACTAAGCAAGACGAGCTTAGCGCCACCATTCGAGCTCCAAATAACGACGGAAATCGACGGCAATACGGAGAAATAGTGCTCGATGAATAGTAAGGGTTTCGGGGAAGACGATAGGGAAATATCGAGTTCGAAATACTCTAAGTGTCGATCAGCACTTGTATTTAAATCCTTGAGTCAAATTCTACAGTGAAAATCGATCACCGACCTATTCAGGTCTCAACAATAGCTCCTAGCGCTAAGGCACAAGTCCTCAAATCTGAATCCAGGGCTAAATCAAATCAGGCCTTAACGCTACAGCTAACGCGCTACTAAACAATACGGCGTCGCATCAGGGTTCCCGCTAACACTAGAAAAACGACGTCGCACTGGCTAAACAGATCCAAGCACTCAGATCTGTCCACTCTCACTCGGATCTGTATAACCGCTAACAGCACTGGTCAACCCAGCAACGTTGACTAACACATGACATCTCCTCGCTAACTCTCACATCTACGTTCGCTTGCTACACAGATAACACCCGCTAGTGCCACATCTGAGTACTCACATCTGAATAATCACTGGAATCAGATCCCGATAGCAAAACTCAACAAATCAATCTCCAAATTCGACGCAGATTTCACCCGATAGAACCCAGCGACCCAAATCTGATCAGCTCTAGGTCAAATATGAAAATCACCAACCAAATTCGACCAAACTTCTCAAATCTAAAATTCAAAAATCACGAATCCTGTGACTAATCATTAACCAAATCTGGTTAATCGCTAATTATCGAATCTCAGACCTCACACCATTCCTCACATATCAGCTTACACTCCAGCTCCTAACAGCTTACGCTCATACAAAAAAATGCCTAATTTGTTCGCTACTACGCTGTTATATCCAAAACAGCTTACGACTGGAAGACTTGCTCCACTCTCAACGAAGCAGTTCAGATCAGAGCTAGTCCACACACCGATCAGATTGGGAATGGCTCAAGAAAAAGGAAACAAGAAATAAATTTTAAGATCGATCCATATCACTAATTCATGTTTCTTACGTGTTTCTAGGCAATTTTCTTCAAATTAGCAGCCATTAATCAACTATGAGTCTCTAAATACACAAGTGACCAGTCATGTGTGTTAAGAAGGAACCTTAAAGACAAGAAATTGGCAGGAAGCTTTAGCCAAGAAAGTACCTTACTGCTGACCAGCAACTCACCTCTTCCCCAGGATCTCAGATGAGGGGCATGGGAGAGCCGTACACTCCAACTACCGTCAATGTATGATCTATACTAGATCTGACCAACTACCCATCCTACCTCCTATACGTTCTTGACAGCCCATCTTTGTCTCACTAGAGTCTTTCAGTGGATGTTTCGGTACTCTTCCCCATTACTTAGAAAAATTGAGCCACCGGTTCAGGTACAAGATACTATCATTACTGCCTGGACAATTAGACATCTAACCCATAATCGCAACGACCCAATTGCAAGAGCAGAGCTCTACCAACTGAGCTATATCCCCAATTCCCCAATGTTCTTTGTTTTGAAAAGCTTAGCTTGCCAAGTGGAGTGTGAATCTTTCCGAAGCTTCAGCCTAGAAAGTACAAAGTTAGATAAACACACCGGCTTCACTTTCAAGGTTAAAACACAAGAACAGGCAAGAGAAGATCGAAAGAGGGATATGTTAGTGACCAATTAAACGAATCGAAGGAGAAAATTCTAACACGATCGAAAGAGGGCTAGGGCAAGGAAGAAAGAGGAATATTAGGTAGAAAGCTTGCAACGATTTTAATTTGGAATAAATATCATGCTCAAACAACAACAGATTTAACGAAACTTTAGTCATTGTCTTTAAAAACATGATCAATGACAACGGTGTTACAACACCGTTGTCGTGTCCCGACATCATTTTTTAAAAATGCGCTAAATGATAATGGATTTAATAAAACCGTCGTTGCACCAAAAACAATACCATAAGACATCTGTTTTTTAATAACCATTGTCGTTTTGGTAGAAAACACGCTCATCAACAATGGATTGCACCAAAAATGTTTTTATAAATTAAAAAACAACGTTTCCGTATGAATTCGTTTTCTATTGCACGTTGTTAAATGATATTTTTGTAGTAGTGACCTTTTCTCAGAGAAGGAGGCTTCATACTTCGAGCAGGGCTTCAACGACTACTTGGCTCAGTTTTGTGCCAACAGATACTCAGAGAACATCCCGCCCATTTCCTCATACTGATTAAGGCGATAGAGAACATTCCTGAGGAAGGTGAGGTGTTTGAAGAGTATACCTGTTCGGGAGGAGGACCCTACACCCAATGAGATTCCCCACCGTAACTTTTTTTGTATAATGAAGTTTGATTTAGTGAAATTTTATGCCTGTTTACTTTTCGTGCATCTCTAATAGAGGTGTAGTAACTTTATCGAACTAAATGACATAGAAATTTTAACCAAGTCGAAATTCTTAGACGAGCAAAAAAATTGAACAAGCATAAGAGAGTTTAGCTTGGGTAGGCTTCCTCATAAAGAAAATAAAAAATTATCAAAGTGTAAGAGGATTGAGCTTGAACAGGTCTTTTGCCCGAGCCTATGAAAATTTTTACAAAGTATGAAATGACTTACCAAGCAGGGCCTCCGCCAGAACTGTGAGGACTGAGATTATTATAAAGTAATTAGTGGCTTAATAGTTTAGATTAGTGACTACTCAGTCGAGATAAATCATCTTAGGGAGTTATCGGTTGAGATTGATCAGCTTGGATGCAAGCTGATCTTACGTTCCGTGCTAAGCTGATGGTGAGAAGTTGCTTCGGGTTCAGTTTAGGTCAGTACTGGTGCGAGCTGTTAGGGTGGCCTGTGCTGATCTTAGGAGTGTAAACTGATTAGTGTTTCCTGGAGAACTGTTTCAGTTCGGAGTACGTTGGACGTTTAAGATGAGAGTTTCATCTTTGAGAGTTACACGATGTTGCAAGCTGAGTTGACCCTTGAGAGCTAGGTAGACAATTGCAAGCTGGTTCGAGTATGTACCTTGAGACCTGGGTGCACGAGCTGATCTGAAAGCGTCGTGAACTGGTTGAGACATAATAAGCTGATTAGAGCATCGCTAGCTGACCTGAGTGATGTGCACTGAGTTGAGTACTTTAAGCTGAACTACGTATTGCTTGCTGAGAAGAGTGTATGTGATCTGAAATGGTCGGTGTGCGTGATCTGAAGACTGTGAACTGTTGTGGAGGTGTGCGACATGATCAGGTCGGCGTGTGCTGAGCATCAGCTCTGAAGACCGTAAGTTGAGGTGAATGCCCTATGCTGGTCAGAGCATGCAACCTGATCTGGATAGCGAGCGTTGAGCTGATACCAATTTGAGTAGTAGGGCGTAATATGGATTCAGTTTTGGGAGTTACACAGTGTTCTGAACTGAGTAGTGAGATCAAGGACGTGGTGCTGTGTTGTTGGGTAAATCAGCTTGGGTGAAAGCTGATGGCGAAGAACAGTTGTGATGTAAACTGTTGGTGACTTTTGTATCAGGTATAGCATGGATTAGATCAGGGCGAGCAGATCTGAGTTGGACAGTTCTGATCTGAACTACTTCGTTGTGCTTGAATGAGTTTTCTTTCATGAGCCTTTTTTGGGAAAACAACATAGAGGCGAGCAGATCTGGGATTTTACTGTATGAGTGTACGCTGTTAGGAGCTAGATCGTAAGCTAGATTCATCTCAGGGATGTACTGGGTGCCCTAAGCTGAGTGATCAAGTCGCGGGTGTGGTGTCGTGCCGTTTAGTGATTTCAGATTAGGCGTAAGCTGGTGGTAATGTTCTGTGTAGAAAAGATTTGTTTTAGTGTGCAGCCTAGGAGAGAGCTGTTCGTGGTTCAGACCTGATGAGAGTTGTTGGTGGTTGTCAGATTTGGCGATAGCTGTTCGAAGCGTGTAAGCTGTTGAGAGCATGGTCTGATCTGTAGACGTAATCTGTACTACGGTTCATACTGTAAGCGGTTTCGAATGGTCAGATTTGGTGGGAGCTAATCGTTTCTCTTGTGCTGGAGGGCGCACGATCTGTTTGAGCACGAGCTAAGTAGCACGTGAGAGCTGAAACACGTGCGAGAGCTGATTCACGTGCAAGAGCTGATTCGCTAGCAAAAGCGTGATCTGCTTGATAAGCGTGACCTATTTTGTGAGTGTGATCTGTTGTGAGCGTGAACTATTGGGTGCGAAAGATGATTTGAGTGCGCGTGATGAGCTGCATGCCTGGACTGAATGTAGTGGCGAGGTCGGATTTGATCTGAAAACACTGTAGTCGTGGTCTGAAGAACTTAAGTATAACTACCTGCTCGTTGACCAACTCTTAGTCATTTTTAGACCACTAATTTCCTTATCTTCACCTGAGAGCTCCCAATAGATATTTTTATCAAACCCTGGTTTTTGTCACTGTTCACTTGACTTGGTCTTTTCCCGATCGACGGAGATTGGCCGAGCAGTCGAGCGATGGTACCATGGTTGGAAACCTCTCTTCAAGCTCGAAATTTATGTACCAGATTGGAGTCGTGAGGAGGCATGTCGTGATTTCCGGCCGCGTCAGCTTTGTTTGAGATAACCGAGGCCTTTAGTGTTCTTTTTGACCTTTGGTCATTATTTTTTGAGCTGTATTTTGAATTATTGAGGTTGAGATTAGGCTGTCCGAATCTTGAATGTCAGTAGTGAGCTGTTTGAGCTTGACCAAAGCCAGTCGCGGGTGTGGTGTCGTGCCGTTTAGTGATTTCAGATTAGGCGTAAGCTGGTGGTAATGTTCTGTGTAGAAAAGATTTGTTTTAGTGTGCAGCCTAGGAGAGAGCTGTTCGTGGTTCAGACCTGATGAGAGTTGTTGGTGGTTGTCAGATTTGGCGATAGCTGTTCGAAGCGTGTAAGCTGTTGAGAGCATGGTCTGATCTGTAGACGTAATCTGTACTACGGTTCATACTGTAAGCGGTTTCGAATGGTCAGATTTGGTGGGAGCTAATCGTTTCTCTTGTGCTGGAGGGCGCACGATCTGTTTGAGCACGAGCTAAGTAGCACGTGAGAGCTGAAACACGTGCGAGAGCTGATTCACAAGCAAGAGCTAATTCGCTAGCGAGAGCGTGATCTGCTTGATGAGCATGACCTATTTTGTGAGCGTGATCTGTTGTGAGCGTGAACTATTGGGTGCGAAAGATGATTTGAGTGCGCGTGATGAGCTGCATGCCTGGACTGAATGTAGTGGCGAGGTCGGATTTGATCTGAAAACACTGTAGTCGTGGTCTGAAGAACTTAAGTATAACTACCTGCTCGTTGACCAACTCTTAGTCATTTTTAGACCACTAATTTCCTTATCTTCACCTGAGAGCTCCCAATAGATATTTTTATCAAACCCTGGTTTTTGTCACTGTTCACTTGACTTGGTCTTTTCCCGATCGACGGAGATTGGCCGAGCAGTCGAGCGATGGTACCATGGTTGGAAACCTCTCTTCAAGCTCGAAATTTATGTACCAGATTGGAGTCGTGAGGAGGCATGTCGTGATTTCCGGCCGCGTCAGCTTTGTTTGAGATAACCGAGGCCTTTAGTGTTCTTTTTGACCTTTGGTCATTATTTTTTGAGCTGTATTTTGAATTATTGAGGTTGAGATTAGGCTGTCCGAATCTTGAATGTCAGTAGTGAGCTGTTTGAGCTTGACCAAAGCCGATTCCTTAGATATCTTGTCAGATATGTACCTATCTTGTGGTTTTTGCCTTGACTTGGTGACCTGGCTGTTGGCCGAGACCTGAGCGTGGCAGTGAGGGCGTTCTGGTTCCAGCCATGAGCTTTGTAGAGGGATTTGATAAGATCTGCGCACGAAATGAATTGAGCTTGTGATTACAGCTTTGTAAAGGCATGTGAATATACTTGTATGTGCTGACGTTGAACTTCAGCTGTGTGCTGAGTTTCCGTAGCTGTTTGTGCTTGTTCTGAGTTGCCGAGCTGATTTTCTTGTGTATATTGTCATTTCTGTGGCTGGTTCTGATTTTCCTAGCTGTATATAGCATGAGAAAGCCTGAGCTGTTCTGTTATTATTATATTGCCGATCTGTTCTCACATAGTTATTGCATGCTGTTACATGAAGTTGTTGCCATTGCATACACACATATCAAGCTGAGCCTGAATCCTTTGAGAACCGATTGTTGATGTTGATAAATATACCAGAATGCTGTTTTTGAAAATAAAATAGGAGTCAGTTGGCTCCAGTATCCTCGACTCCCCGCTGTGACATTGTTTCGTCATGAGGACTAGTGGGTAGCTCCAACCCCTCAGAGAGCTGAAAGCCACCAGTTGGGTTGAGCTTGATGATTGTGCTACTGGTACTGCATGTGAGAATGATAGGGTAGCGCCCATACTCTCACATGCATTGTGGCCACAACGATTTTTGATTGCCAATTGAGTCGTTGTGCTTTGTATACCGATGATTCTTGGTACCTCTCATTCATTGCACGACATGTTATATTGCATGTTGTACTTGACTGCTGTATTATGCTATTTGTACCGAGGTTTGACCTCATATGTTTTTCCTTTGGGGCTTCTTTGGTCGTGTGTTGGCCATTGCAGGTTTTTTCAGGTGTTTCAACTGGTCCTTGAGATGCATTAGCTGGTGGAGCCCCATAGGGGTCGGTGTGTCCCAGTTATGTATATATTGTATCGAGTCATTGCCAGAGGATACCTTGCATAGTTGTTCTTCTTATGATTCGATTATTTGAATTTAATATATACATATTTGATTGATGAGATGATGTTGCTTTTACTGTCGACTTTTGAGTCAAAGTATTATTTTGAAGTATGCGATTATTTTGAAGAACTTATTTTCTGTTTAGGACAATGAAAAATTTAACCAATTTCAAGTTTCCGCATTTTATCACTAATTGGGTGCTGATTTCGGCATTATGAGCACCGGACCTAACATTTGGGTATCAGAGCTTAAACTGGGATAAGCTCGATTCTTTTCTATCACACTCGAGTCTAGGCACAATGATTGTCCTCCTGCATGTGCTTGTCTACTTGAAATACCTGCTTTTGTGCTTACTTTTGAGTGCCTCTTAGAGTCCACCGATGAGAGGTAGAGGTATAGCTGGTAGGCAGGTTGTATATGTGTCGAGAGCTTCGTATATTGAAGGAGGATTTTGTCCAGCCAAGAGTTCTTGTGAGAATTCGTGCCAGACAGACCGAAGCTGAAGTGGTTTGACTCGACAGATAGATGATATGGAGCTGGTTCTGGATAGGTTCCAGCGTATGAATCCTCCTACCTTCACTGGTGCTGAGGATGGACTTACATCCGAGGGATGGCTTGATCACATGGTGGGATTGTTTGACCGTGTGTAGTATGATGAGGGAGAGGAGACTGATTTTAGCGGTGTTCCAGTTGAGAGAGCATGCGTAGTGCTGGTGGAGGGGTGCTTCCCGAGAAATGACTGAGATGGGTACGATGATCTCGTGGGAGAGCTTCTGTCCCGTGTTTTGATAGGAGTACATTTTCGAGTCGTACTACATCACCAAGGGTGAGAGTTCAATAACTTGGTGCAAGGGAATCAGAAGGTGGCCGAGTACACTAGACAATCTTGCCTATGTCCCTCACGTTGCTGGCCGGGAGAGGGCGAAGCGCAATAAGTTCGTAGAGGGTCTTAGGTCGGATATTTTTCCAATGGTGGTAGCAGGTTCCCCTTCCACCTATGCTGATGCCGTGAACCGAGTGATAGACATTAAGGAGAGTCTCTTGATTAGGCAATCTCAGGTTCAGCCGACAGCTGGACAGAGTGTTCATCCTGTTTCGTTTGGGATGCTGTTTTCCAACCTCTCAGGAACCGCAGTCTTCGAAATATCAGAGGTTTAGTCCGAGAGGGAAACTGTTCAAGAGGACCTGTTTGAGTTCTTCTGGTTCGGACAGTTCTGGTGGAGCGAGTTTGAGGGCAGTGGTTTGTGGTCAGTGCGGGGGCAGGCATCTGAATTCGCAGTGTCCTGTGAGGGTGTGTCCTTTTGGATGTTCTTCCCAAGCTGATTTCGTGTAGTTTGAGTAGATTGTATCTTGGTGGTGGATTGAGCATTTCTCTCAATATTTCTCCGTGAGAGATGGGGAAACAGAAGACGATTGGCCAGAGCTGAGTTTTTTAGTGCGAGCTATCTCGTCGCGAGCTCTGTAAGGTATTGTTGGTCAGGAGTTGAGGCACGTATCGGAACTGGTAATTTACAGCTTTCGTAGTGTATGTGTATGTGTATGTGCTCAGTGCTGTCTAAGTGCTGTGCAATCTGATCTGTTTTTGTTGTTTGCATTATATGTGAGCATGTCATGACATAGAATGCATCCATATATCATATTGAGCCTTTTTCCTTCGAAAGCTGATGCAGTACTTTGAGATCAGGTGCTTCCTCGTGGAGTGTTCGAACTGTGATTAACCAAGGGTTTATCTGTCGAAAAGATCGTATTTTGTGTGGATCAGGTTGGGCGTGAGCTGATAGGGTCATCCATGCTGAGCTCATATTGCGTGTGATTTGAAGTCTATCTGGGGTGTATTGGTGTGTTATACTTTTAGGATCAGCTTAGAGAGTAATCATTTAGTAGGGATCAGCAGACTCGTGCTGATCTATTGTCGCGTGCTGATTTGATAAGTGTAAGTTGAGTTGACCATCGCAACCTGAGTTGACCATCGTGAGCTTCTTCAAGTATGTGTACTGCGATCTGAGAGCATCACGAACTGATTTGGATGTTGTAAGATGAATAGATAATCATAAGCTAAAGTGATAGGGTGCTACCTGATCTGAGTCTTCTATGCTGAGTTGTATTGAGCATAGCCATTAATGATGGTGCGATCTGATCTGTTGATGCGGTCTGATACTAATGTGCATGATGTGCACTATTTCGTATGATCAGATCAGGTGCGAGCTGATCCGATTTTACTGTGCTGAGGGGTGTGAGCTGATCTGAGCATATGTGAGCTGTTTTGAGTACCTAAGCTGATCTGTGTGTATGCGCGAGAGCAGAGCAGTACGCCAAACTTATCTACAAGTGAGATATTTTGCAAGCGTGATCTGTCTGTGGGCATGAGTTGTTGGATGCGAGAGATTGTGTGTGCGTGCTGAACTGCATGCTAAGCTGAATACAGTGTAGATGCCTTAGCTGATCTAAAACCAATATATATATATGACTGTTGAACAACACTTAGTCATTTTTGAGGTCACAAGTCATCTTTATCTTCTGAGAACTTCCAACCGAACTGAGAAAGCAAAGAGAAGCTTCGGGAGCTTTTATTATCGATTTCCAGTCAAATTTGGAGCACTTTAAGGATCAAGATTAGAGGTATAAACCTATATCATTCAAGATGGGATAGAACGCTCGAGATAAATAAGATTCTCGAGTTTCCCTTAAATCATATACTTTCTTGTCTTCTTGTTCTTGTTTGTTGAATGTGAATATGTGTTTAATTGTTAGACTACGATTGGTTAGCATGAGACTTACTATTGGTTATACGTAATGCATCTTGATATGGTTTCATTAATCTTGAGCCTGAACCCGAAGCATAGAGGGCTGAATAGCCTAGAGTGCAATAAACGTTTGGGGAGCTATAGTTGAGTGGAAAAGGATGTAGATTTACTCCTAGAGCCAAAATACTCACTATAGTTGCGCCAAAGTCAGGGGATTGGGATATTGCGTACCACCCTGAATGGGAGAGTTTGTGGTATGCTTTGAGATCTTATTCCCCGGGATCCCAAGAACCTTGTATCTTTTGACATCGGATTTGAGAACCCTCGTTTCTTAACATGCATTGCATTCATGACTATTATGTTGCATGTTATATCGATTATGATGGGATTGTTATTCTCACCAGCGTTATTAGGTTGTTGCTTTGTTTGTATGTGTACATGGAAACAGGTCTGGCAAGAGGTGGTCAGACTCGACAGGGTAGCTCGAGATTGCGTCATAGAAGTGGGATGTCGGGTTAAGCAAAACCGCAGATGTCAGTTTAGCTTGAGAGAGTTATTACATGTGTGTTTTGTGTTGTATCTAGAATTGAATCATACAGTAGTAACTTTGTAATTGTAACTTTGTAACTATGATGTATCCATGTATCTAGCTTTGTTTCAGGTTTTTATGATAACAAGTAACAGATTGTTGTAAATCAAGCAGACGCGCTTGTTGCGTTTTGTATAAAAAACGTTTCTATTAATTATCCTAGCTTAATGATGTTTAACGGGTAATTACCATTTAAGATTCGATTAGCACTCCAGGTCCCCACATGGAGTGCCTTGTTGATGTTCATACTCACGAGGTAGCGCTGAGGATTCACCGGGTAACTCCCGCCCCTCAGTTGTTGTGACCTGTATAGGTGGTGACGGGTGAATGCTAGACACTTTGTTATGCCGTTGTGGCTAGACGGGTACCTCCCGTCGCCCGATATGATGAGCCACATCTATGTTTCATTGGGACCGTCTGGGTAACGTCGGAACTCTCGATGACTTTTCCACATGTTGATGATGACCTTATCATTTGGCTTCCGGTTTGATATCCTATGTTCTTGCTACCGGACATTCATTTGCATAGCACGTTGCATATATCATACATACTTCGTATTCTGTTTTACTTTGTTCTCCGTACTGGGGTTTGACCCATGTTCCTCCGGGGCAGTTTGGTTGTGTTGTTTGCAAGGTACTTCAGCTGGCCTAGGTGGTGCGTCAGCTAGTGGAGCATCGAGGGATTGATCGAGTGTCCCAGATATATATATATATATTTCATCGATTCCTTTACCGGGGATGCCCCGTGTAGTTGTTTCAGTATTGATTAGATGTTTGTATCGTGTTGATATACATGTTTCGTTGGGAGATTTTGTGAAGTGTTATGTGTTGGTTTTGTTATAAAACCTTTATTTTGAGAAATTGCGCATTTTAAGTTGTAATTTCAGTTCAGGCTGAAAAGAAAAATTTAACCCTCTTTTAGGCTTCCATATTATTTTGTTGCTGACGGTTTAAAACATATAATTTAAAATAAAATCATACTTAAAATATCCCAGTTTACAAACAAAATTCAGTACAACAGTACAACAGTACAGCATTCAAACCAACACAAATACCAGTACTACAACAGAATAACAATCCCACAAGAACAGGCATACCCCGGCTGATAGTACTAGTACATATATGCTATACGCTAACTGGGACACTCTATCCACCTCCTGGGGCACCTCCAGCTGGGTCAAAACCACGACCAGCAGAGAAACCTGGGAAACCTGAAAACAACACACAGGCAACAAAACCAGCCCCAGAAGGACCTCGGGGTCAAACCCCCAGTACGGAGAGCAGCATAAATAGCATAAGGAAAACACATATAAATATGCACATGCTATGCAAGGGATCAAGGCTACAATCGAAAGCAGGGAGCCAAAGGATCTCAACAACAGCTCAATAGCAAGATCTGATCAAAGGAACAATAATCAGTTCGTGGCCACGGGTATACTTAGAACATGGGAGCTACCCACTCATCTCCAGTACACCATACCAGATGCTAACAA
>KV017483.1:52056-64500 GCA_001598015.1 Dorcoceras hygrometricum | reverse complement strand
ATGTCAGGAAGAGGACGAGGAAGAACTAGAAGCAGTATTCCTCTAGAAGAAACTGAGAGTCATAATAATGTTAATATCACACAACTGTTAAGAATGCTGGTAGAACAGAATAACAACAGAGGTAATGGCCAATCTTCCAGCAGCAGGGGACCAAGTAACGATGACCCCCAAGAGAAATTTAGGCGCCAGAAGCCTAAGGAATTTAGTGGAACTACTGATCCACTAGTTGCAGAGAGTTGGATCAAATCCATGGAGGTTATTTTCGAGTACCTCCAACTGTCTGATTTAGATAGGCCAAGGTGCGCTATCTACATGTTAAGGGAGGATGCGATGATTTGGTGGGAAGGAGCCAAGTTGTCTGTGGATCTGCTGAATCTCACTTGGGCAGATTTCAAGCGAGTATTCTACGAGCAATACTTTACGGCTGGAAAGAGGTCTGAATTGAAGAGGGAATTTTTGACCCTCAAGCAAGGGAGTTTAACCGTACAGGAGTATGTACGGAAGTTTGAAAGAGGGTGCTATTTTGTGCCACTGATAGGAAGTGACCCAGAAGAGAAATTGAGTCACTTCGTGGAAGGGTTGAAGCCTATGTTTAAAATGAATGTTAAGCTATCGGTGCCAAGAACTTACAGGGAAGCAGTGGATAGAGCACTGCAAATCGAAAGAGATTGGAAAGATCTTGATGAAGAAAGGAAGCAAAAGAGACAGGCCTTTCAGCAGAAGGACCAGAGGCCGTTCAAGAAGCAAAACAAAAATCAGCAGAGGCCTCAAGAACAAAAGCCTCTACAAATTCAACCTATAAGCTCTGTTCCTGCTGGTAATGTTAAAACAAAATGTCCTAAATGCCATAAGAATCATTTGGGGCAATGCAGACTTGGACAAAACGTCTGCTATAAATGTGGAGTACCCGGACATATTATGAAGAATTGTCCAAAATTCAAGCAACTGGTGACCAGCAGAGCATTTGTTATGACGGCTGAACAAGCTCCTCCAGACTCGACAGTAGTCACAGGTGAAATTTCGATAGCTGGATTTCTTTCTCTAGTTTTGTTAGATTCAGGAGATACGCATTCATTCATTTCTGCTGAGTTTGTTAAGAAATTGTCTATCCATCCGGAGCAAGTAATGATAGGTTATTGTGTGTCGGTACCATCAGGGGAAAAGCTGGTATCGCATGAACTGTTTAGAAGTTTAGAACTTAAACTTCAAGGGCATAAGATTACTGCTGAATTAATTGTGTTGCCAATGCCAGAATTTGATTTAATTTTGGGAATAGATTGGATAACTAAGTATGGGGTAGTAATTGACTTTAAACTACGAGCACTAGCTGTCAACCCAAAAGGAAAAGAGTCATTCCAGTTTTTGGCCAAACATGTTAATAAAGCCCCTTCAGTTGTATCATCGTTAGCAGCGACTGATAGACCCCAGCTGTAAAATGTAGAAGTAGCAAACGAATTCCCTGAGGTTTTTCCAGAAGACATCTAGGGACTTCCACCAGACAGGGAGTTAGAGTTTTCCATTGATCTAATTCCGAGAGCTGCTCCAGTATCTAGACCACCATATCGATTAGCTCCAACAGAGATGAAAGAATTGAAAGAACAGATACAGGATCTGTTGTAGAAAGGGTTTATTAGACCAAGTACTTCGCCCTGGGGAGCGCCTGTATTGTTTGTTAAGAAAAAGGATGGAAGTATGAAGTTGTGTATAGATTATAGGGAGTTAAACAAATTGACAATTAAGAATAAGTATCCATTACCCAGGATAGAAGATCTGTTAGACCAGTTGAGCGGGTCAGTAGTATTTTCTAAGATCGACTTGAGGTCTGGATATCACCAATTGAAGATTAAGACAACTTATGTTTATAAGACATCCTTTAGAACTAGGTATGGCCATTATGAATTTTTGGTTATGCCTTTTGGACTTACAAATGCTCCATCAGCTTTTATGGATTTAATGAATAGGGTCTTTCAACCATATTTAGACCAGTTTGTAGTTGTATTCATTGATGACATTTTAGTCTATTCTAAGACCCAAGAGGAGCATGTTCAAAATTTAAGAACTGTTCTCCAAATTTTGAAAGATAAGAAATTGTTTGCAAAATTTAGCAAATGTGATTTTTGGATAGAGAAAGTATCGTTCCTAGGCCATATAATCTCTAGGGATGGAATAGAAGTCGACCCTGCTAAAGTTGAAGCGATTCGCGACTGGCCAGCACCAAAGAATGTTGCAGAAATAAGAAGTTTCTTGGGTTTAGCTGGATATTATCGGCGATTTATCCAAGGATTTTCTAAGATAGCTGTTCCTTTGACTACGTTAACAAGGAAGCAAGTGAAGTATAACTGGACAGAAGAGTGTCAAAACAGTTTCGACAAATTGAAGCAAGCGCTGATTGAAGCACCTGTATTGACGATGCCAACTGATCAAGGAAAATTTGTAATTTATACCGATGCTTCTAAGTTGGGACTAGGAGCTGTGTTGATGCAGGATCGTAAAGTAATATCATACGCATCTAAACAACTGAAAGACCATGAGAAGAATTACCCAATGCATGACTTAGAACTAGCAGCTGTTGTCTTTGCCCTTAAGATATGGAGGCATTACCTCTATGGGGAGAAGTGTGAGATCTTTACAGATCACAAAAGTTTGAAGTACTTCTTTACCCAGAAAGAATTGAATATAAGGCAGAGGCGATGGTTGAAGCTGGTTTAAGATTATGATTGCACAATCAGCTATCACCCAGGAAAAGCAAACGTGGTGGCCGATGCATTGAGTAGAAAATCGATAGGATTGTCACAGCTGGTTGTCCAGCAGCCATTGGCAAATGAAATTGAGAGGTTTGGACTTGAAATAGTAACCAGCAGCAGCAATGTCATGATGTTATCAGACCTCTCCGTAAGATCTAATTTGATAAACCAAATTCGAGAGGGTCAGCAGCAGGATCAGCAGTTGAAGAAATGGGTCCAACAGGATAAAGAAAGAGGCAGCAGTCTCTATTTTTCAGAAGATGGAATTGTGAGTTATTTGGGCAGAATTTGGGTACCCCAAGTAGATGATTTGAGAGCTGAAATTTTGAAAGAAGCTCATACAGCTCCATATTCAGTACATCCAGGAAGTACGAAAATGTACAAGGACCTCTAGCAGTTGTATTGGTGGCCAGGAATGAAGAGGGATGTTGCTAGATTTGTAGCTGAATGTTTAACGTGTCAGCTGGTGAAGGCTGAGCATCAACGACCAGCTGGATTGTTGAAGCCACTGCCGATTCCCGAATGGAAGTGGAAATGTATAGCGATGGATTTTGTGACTAGATTACCAAGGACTGTTCAAGGATATAACTCCATTTGGGTTATAATTGATAGGCTCACTAAGTCTGCTCATTTCATACCAGTTAAAACAACATATGAGGTGAGCAGGTAAGCAGAATTGTATGTTAAGGAAATAGTGAGACTTCACGGTATTCCAATTTCCATTGTATCAGACAGAGATCCTAAGTTCACATCAGCATTTTGGAAAAGTCTACACAAGGCTATGGGTACAAAGTTGACGTTCAGCACTGCGTTTCACCCTCAAACTGATGGACAATCGAAATGGGTGATTCAGATTTTAGAAGACTTTCTCAGAGCTTGTATTGTGGATTTTTCAGTAGGTTGGGATGCGAATTTGCCACTGGTAGAGTTTGCCTACAATAACAGTTTCCAAGCTTCAATTCAAATGGCTCCATATGAAGCTTTGTATGGCAGAAAATGTAGAACACCACTTCATTGGGATGAAGTTGGTGAAAGAGCTGGTTTGGGACCAGATGTTGTGGAACAAACAGCAGCAGCTGTTAGAAGAATAAGAGAAAGAATGAAAGCCGCTCAAAGTCGGCAGAAGAGTTACGCAGATAATCGAAGAAGGGAACTGAATTTTGAAACAGGTGATCGAGTATTTTTTAGAATAGCTCCAATGAAAGGAGTTATGCGTTTTGGAAAGAAAGGAAAGTTGAGTCCAAGGTATATTGGACGATACGAGATTTTAGAGAAGGTAGGAACGCTCGCCTATCGACTAGCGCTGCCTCCACAAATGTCAGCAGTGCACAATGTTTTTCACGTATCAGCTTTGAGGAATTATATTCCCCACCCTTCGCATGTGCTGAGTTATGAGCCAATTCATTTAGCACCAGATTTAAGCTACGAAGAGCGACCAGAAAGAATTCTCCTCCGATAAATTAGAAGATTAAGAAACCGTAGTATTCCTATGGTTAAGATACAATGGTCCAACCAGTCGGAGCGAGAAGCAACGTGGGAAACAGAAGCTGATATGCTAAGTCTTTACCCATATTTATTTGGTACATAAATTTCGAGGACGAAATTTCAATAAGGAGGGTAGAGTTGTAACGCCCCAAAATCCATAGGACCACATTTATACATTTTATTGACTTCATGGGCCAAATTGGCAATTTTAAATGTTTTGTATCTGCTGATTTATTGAGGTTAGAAGGTAAGATGTGCTGCGGCTGGTACCAGCAGACGACTCCAACGAGTGATGCACGAGCTGGATTTTAAATTGATTGAAAAATGTTTTAAGGAGGTGAAATGATTTCTTTTGGAAAAGGTTTGGTACTTTACAAATTTAAAATGATATGAAGGGAATTTTATCAAACTTTAGAAGTGTGTCATGCTTGATTCACAAGTAGCTTGCCACTAATCCCTTTCATATAAAAACCTGTTTTCAAAGTAAGATTTTCATCATTTGCAAAGAAAAATCTTAAAGTGTTCTTCAAAATATTTCCAGAAGAGTTCGTGCTTTTCTCAAAGGGAGGATTTCTACAGGAATCAGCTGCTACCGCAAAGCTTTGTTTAAGGAAAGTAAAAGCTGATCCTTTGCTACACCGTTGAAAGAATATATTGTTGTTCTTATGGATCTGCTTGCCTGTATGTTTAAGATATGTTTAAAGTTCATGTTTGAAATGATTTAGACATGAAAAGGAAAGAAAAATGGGTTCGAAAATGATGTTTTGATGATTATGATGCTTCCAAAGTGTTTTCCAGAAAGTTATGAATGTTTTAAATGTACCGAGGATTCGAATTTATTTCCAGAATGTTATGAATGTTCTTCTCGCAGTAGCTGTAATATCTGATTTTGATAACGGTGTAATTGGTAGTTGCTGGTTGAATCATTATAAAGTATGGTTTGATAGGCAACGGCTGATGGCATAGTTGTTGTTTTGATATTACCAATGTCGAGTTATGTTTCAGCAGCTGTATCTCCTTGTTAAGATTCAGCAGCTGCATTGTTATAATGTTTACGAATGTTTTTCCTTTTTGCTGTAATGTCGGGATTTGATGATTGTGTAATCAGTAGTTGCTGGTTGAATCAGTATAAAGTCTGGTTTAATCGGCGACGGCTGGTAGCGCGATCATTGTTTTGATATTATAAGTGTCTTTCGTAAATTTCAGCAGATGCACTGTTCATCAGCAGGTGCATCTTTCCTTGTTAAAATTAGCAGTTTCACTTCTTCGTTGAGAATTCAGCAGTAGCACTTCTTTGTTGAAAATCAGTAGCTGCGTTGTTATCGTAAAACCAGCAGCTGCATTCCTTTGTTAGAATTCAGCAGTTGTGTTGCTTTCATAAAATCAGCAGATGCACTGTTCACCAGCAGATGCATTCCATTGATATAGTTCAGCAGTTGCTTTATTCGTTTCTAAGTACTGTTCATTTCAGCTGGTATTAGTCTTGCGACTGATACTATTTATTTATATATATGTGTTAGCGCTTTTTCTTGCAAGTGGTTGATTAGCGTATTCCTTGCGACTGATCGATGCGCTAACGACGTCGTTCCTTTAAGTTATGAAATATCAGCAGATAGTCTTTCATCCTATCTGTTATTTACTTCAACGACATCGTTTCATTTAAATGCGATTGTCTTAGTAAAAGATCTTGCAGCTGGTTTCTGTTTATTCCAGCTGGTTCATTTTAGCAATAGTTGAGAACAGCAGAGATCTGTTTTGGTTTCATAAGTGCAGTTCCATTTTATTGCGACTGGTTTTCCTTTCACCAGTTTCATTTCAACGATATGTTTCCAAAGTCGAATTCGATACTCAGTAAAGTTTTAAAATGGGAAGCAAATGTTTAAAATGATGGAACCCGATGATTTACAGAAATTTCAAGGAATGTTTTACGAAAGGAAGTAATGGAACAAAGTTTATTTTAAGATTATGGCATAGATAGTTGACGGTCACCCAATTGTAGAAGGGTGAGTAGTCGTCCAAGTGTCGGCTGCCCTTTCATAATGAGCTATATGCTAGAACGGATTTCCGAAGTCATTTGATCAAGTGAATAACGGACCATGAGGAGCTTATATGCCATAGTCTAAAGAAAAAGAATTAATGTTAGAGCTGGGCTATTATCCACTGTCTCTAAGATTACGAACTAATTGTTTATGAAATGTTTATGAATGTTCAGATGTCTGCCTGCGTTTTATGAAATTGTTATTACTCAGGTTTTACTTGCTGAGCCTTTAGGCTCACTAGCTTTTAAAATGGTGCAGGTACGACAACTAATGGAAAAACAGCAGGTGAAACTTGAAACCAGCAGCTGGGTGTTGTGTTTATCCAAGGCCTACGTTTTTCGTGTCTCAGTTGTAACGTTTTGATTTAGATTGTACTGTATTAGATCAGTAGCAACGATTGTATATTTATATAGAATATATCAGTTGTTTTAAATCGCAATAGCAATTATCAATTAAAACTTTTTTTCCGCAAATGTTTTTAGCAGTTAGCGCGCAAATTAGGTACCTGCTGGTCTTTGAGAATGTCGTTTGTCTTGTTTCTTTCAAGTTATAGGAAATACAGCCTATAGCGAATTATCTTTTAGCCCTTCTTTTATTCAAAAATTTTTATTTAACCCAATTCTCGTGGCCCCGTTGGGTTCGGGCGTCACACAGAATGTAACGCCCCAAAAATTCCTAGGACCATATTTATGCATTACATAAATCATATGGGCCATTTTGGCAATTTTAAATATTATGTATCTGCTGAATTGTTGATTTCAGCAGGTAAGTTTGCGCTGCGGCTGGTTCCAGTAGGTGACTCCAAGTAGCGATGCACGAGCTGGTTCTAAATCTATTACAAGATGTTTTAAGGAGGTGAAATGATTTCTTTAAGAGAAGGTTTGGTGTTTTACAAATTAAAATAATATGAAGGGAATTTTACTAAATTTTGAAAGTGTGTCATGCTTGATTTCTCAAGTAGCTTGCCACTAATCCCTTTCATATAAAAACCTGTTTTCAAAGTAAGAATTTAGACATGATAAGGAAGGAAAGATGGGTTTGAAAGTGATGTTTATGATGCTTCCCGTATGTTTTTCAGAAAGTTTATGAAATTTTAGATGTACTGAGGATTCGAATTTATTTCCAGAAATGCTATGAAAGTTCTTTTTACAGTAGCTGTAATATTAAAATTTGATAACTGTGTAATTGGTAGTTGCTGGTTGAATCATTGGTATGGTTTGATAGGCAACAGCTGACGACATCGTTATTGTTTTGATATTACAAATGAAGAGTTATGTATCCAGCAGCTGTATCTACTTGTTAAGATTCAGCAGCTGTATGGTTTGAGCGTTTATGAATGATCCTTCCTGTGGTCGTAATGTCTAAATTGGATGAGTTCGTAATCAGTAGTTGCTAGTTGAATCAGTATAAAGTCTGGTTTAATAGGCAACGGCTGGTAGCGAAATCATTGTTTAGATATTGCAAGCGTCTTCGTAAATTTCAGCAGATTCACTGTTCATCAGCAGATGCGTCTTTCCTTGTAAAGATCAGCAGTTGTTTTCCTTTGATTAGGAATCAGCAGCTGCATTGTGATTTTGAATTTAGCAGTTGTATTTCCTTTGTTAGAATTCAGCAGTTGCTTTAGTCGTTTTAAGTACTGTTCATTTCAGCTGGTATTAGTCTTGCGACTGGTACTATTCATTTATATACACGTGTTAGCGCTTTTTCTTGCGGCTGATCGATTAGCGTATTCTTTGCCACTGGTTGACGCGCTAACGACATCGTCTCTTTAAGTCATAGTAAGATCAGCAGGTAGTCTTGTTATTCCATCTGCTGATCACTCCAACGACATCGTTTCACTTTATATTTATTTAAAAGACTTCACGACTGGATTCTTATCTTGCGACTGGTTCCTATATGTTGCGACTGGTACTATTCATTTCAGCAGGTATTAGTCTTGTGACTGGTACTATTCATTTCAGCTGGTATTAGTCTTGCGACTGGTTCCTATATGTTGCGACTGGTACTATTCATTTCAGCAGGTATTAGTCTTGCGACTGGTACTATTCATTTCAGCTGGTATTAGTCTTGCGACTGGTACTATTCCTTGCGACTGGTTTCCTTTCAACCAGTTCCATTTTAACGATATGTTTTCCAAAGTCGAATTCATTACTCAGTAAAGTTTTAAAATGGGAAGCAAATGTTTAAAATGATGGAACCCGATGATTTACAGGAATGTTTAAAGAAAGGATTATTAAGGAACAAAAGATATTTTAGATTATGGCATAGATAGTTACGGTCACCAAGGAGAAGGGTGAGCAGTTGTCAAAGATGTCGACTGCCCTTTCATATGAGCTATATGCTAAAACTGATATCGGGAGTCATTTTGATCAATGTGAAAATTGGACCACATAGAACTTATATGCCATGATCAACTGAAAATGAAATTGAAATAAATGAGAAGCTGGGTTATCATCCCCTGTTTCTGCCATTGAAATGTTTACGAAAATGATATTGAATATAGAAGTTCCTTAACATATGCATTGCACAGATGTCTGCCTGCGTTTTATGAACTTGTTATTACTCAGATTTTACTTGCTGAGCCTTTAGGCTCACTAGCTTTTAAAATGGTGCAGGTACGACAACTGGTGGAGGAACAACAGGTGAAACTTGAACCAGCAGATGGGTGGCGTTGTGTATATCCAAGGTCTACGCTTTCCGTGTCTAAGTTGTATTGTTTTGATTAGGTTGTGCTGTATTAAATCAGTAGCAATGGTTGTATATTTACATCGAATAGCAGCTGTTGTAAACCGCAATTGCAAAGTTATATGAAATACTTTGTTTTCCGCAAATGTTTTAGCAGTAGCGCGCGAACTTAAGTACCTGCTGATCTTAAAATTTTATCTTGTGTTTTGTTTTCTTTGAGTTATAAGAAATGCAGCTTATAACAAATTATCTTTTAGCCCTTCTTTTATTCGAAAAATTTTGTTTACCCCAATTCTCGTGGCCCCGTTGGGTTTGGGTGTCACAACATGGTATCAGAGCAACGTTCCTGAGATAAACACATGCACCATCAGTTGGATCAAAGTTCATCGTCTATTCTTCTAAGTTGTGAGTTTATTTTCAGAGCATTGTTTTTATTTTAGCATGTTCTGATTTATGCATATGGTGGATTATGGGCTATAGAATATAGAATATCAGGAAGAGGTCGAGGAAGAACTAGAAGCAGTATTCCTCTAGAAGAAACAGAGAGTGATAACAATGCTAACATCGCTCAACTATTAAGAATGCTGGTAGAACAAAATAACAGTAGAGGCAATGGCCAATCTTCCAGCAGCAGGGGACCAAGTAACGATGACCCCCAAGAGAAATTTAGGCGCCAGAAGCCTAACGAATTTAGTGGAACTACTGATCCACTAGTTGCAGAAAGTTGGATTAAATCCATGGAGGTTAATTTCGAGTACCTCCAACTGTCTGATTTAGATAGGCCAAGGTGCGCTATCTACATGCTAAGGGATGATGCGATGATTTGGTGGGAAGGAGTTAAGATGTCTGTGGATCTGCTGAATCTCACCTGGGCAGATTTCAAGCGAGTATTTTATGAGCAATACTTCACAGCGGGAAAAAGATTTGAACTGAAGAGGGAATTTTTGACCCTCAAGCAAGGGAGCTTAACCGTACAAGAATATGTGCGGACATTTGAAAGAGGGTGCTATTTTGTGCCACTGATAGGAAGTGAACCAGAGGAGAAATTGAGTCACTTCATAGAAGGATTGAAACCAATGTTCAAGATGAATGTGAGGCTGTCAGTGCCAAGAAATTACAGGGAAGCAGTGGATAGAGCCCTGCAAATTGAAAGAGATTGGAAAGATCTCGATGAAGAGAGGCAGCAAAAGAGACAGGACTTTCAGCAGAAGGATCAAAGGCCATTCAAGAAACAGAGCAAGAACCAGCAGAGGCCTCAGGAGCAAAAGCCCCTACAAATTCAACCTATAAGCTCCGTTCCTGCTGGAAATAATAGGCCATTATGTCCTAAGTGTCAAAAGCCTCATTTGGGACAATGCAGACTTGACAAAACGTCTGCTACAAGTGTTAGAGCTTAAACTTCAAGGGCATAAGATTACTGCTGACTTAATTGTGTTACCAATGCCAGAATTTGATTTAATTTTGGGAATAGATTGGTTAACTAAGTTTGGGGTAGTAATTGACTTTAAATTCGAGCAGTAGACTGTAAATCCAGTAGGAAAAGAATCATTCCAGTTTTTGGCTAAACATGATATAAAAATTCCTTCAACTATATCATCGTTAGCTGCTACTGATAGGCCCCAGCTGTCCATAGTAGAAGTAGCAAATGAATTCCCTGAAGTTTTCCCAGAAGATATTCAAGGATTGCCACCAGACAGGGAGTTGGAGTTTTCCATTGATTTAGTTCCAGGAGCTGCTCCAGTATCTAGACCACCATATCGGTTAGATCCAACAGAGATGAAAGAATTGAAAGAACAGATACAAGACCTGTTGGAAAAAGGATTTATTCGACCCAGTACTTCGCCATGGGGAGCCCCTGTTCTATTTGTAAAGAAAAAGGATGGTAGTATGAGGTTATGTATAGATTATCGAGAGTTAAATAAGTTGACAATTAAAAATATGTATCCATTACCTAGGATAGAAGATCTCTGTGACCAATTAAGAGGGTCTGTAGTATTTTCTAGGATCGACTTGAGGTCAGGATACCACCAGTTAAAGATTAAGGCTGCTGATGTTTACAAAACAGCCTTTAGAACTAGATATGGCCATTACGAATTCTTGGTGATGCCCTTTGTTAGGACAATATTTATAAGTTTTGGTGATAACAAAAATAATACAAGATGCTATTGGACAATCGGTTGTCGCATGAGTATTTCAAATACGATCGTTTGCTCTTAAGGAAAAGATTTGTACGATCGTACAGCTGCCTGGAATGAAGGAAACAAGTTAGGTACTATTTTGGGTGAATAGTACAGTGTACAGAGGCCGTTTCTCCATGCTTACACAAAAATGGAAAGAAGACAAATTGGCTCTATGGATGAGCATTTGACCTTGCAGTGGAGCAGGATTTACGGTGTACTATTTTGGCAGTAATTCAAACGGGATTTATTTTCCTTTGGAGAATTAATATGACCGTTGCAATCGAAGACTATAAATATGAGCAGCGGTGTTGAAGAACACACTTCGCTTATTATCATTGCTGTAACGCTGCCAAAATCTTCACAGAGCTTTCACTTCGTTGATATTCAAAAAGCTCAAGACTCGAAGAACTTATCGTTTTGATCTTTCATTAGAAAAACATTCGAGTCAATCTTCTGGTTATTCATTGTTGATACCAGAAGATATTTACAGTCTCTTGATTCGTGTTCTCATTGATATATTTGATAGAGTCTGCAAACGAACTTTCTATTCAAAGAAGTTCGTAAAACGTTCAAATAATTGTAAAAATCAGCAGCGAAGTCTGCGTGAAGTATTGTAAAGCGCTAGGAGTTCTCGTAGCTGCGGGTTACGGAATCGGGTGTTTGTAGAAAGGCTACTCACATCAAAGTCTTTTAGTGCTACCTTCCGAGGAGGAAGAAGGGGAGACGTAGGATATTGATATCCGAACTTCCAGAAACAAACTCTCGACTCAATCTCTTATTTACGCATTTGATTACTGTTGTGCATTGTTCATTGTTCACAAACCAATCGGCCTATTTCCGCACATATTTTGTTGGCTGAGAAGTTTGCATAAAACTGAGATCCAATCTTTTTAAAAGAACTTTGAAATAGAAAAATCGAAGGAGTTCATTCAACCCCCCCCTTCTGAACTCCTATTTGCTTAGTGATCCTATTTCCGGGACCATCAAGTGGTATCAGAGCGGGAAATCTCAGTTATTGAACAATTATCTTTGCGTTTTTCATCATATTAATATGTCTACCTCACAACATAAGATTCCTTTGTTCTCCAGAGACGAATACGACGACTGGAAGATTCGCATGCAGGCGCATCTTGCTGCGATGGATGATGAGATGTGGAATGTTATCACTGACGGGCCTTTAAAGATTATGAAGCCAAATCTTGCATTCTCTGTATCAAATGGCGAGGCCCAGTTCCTTGAAAAAGCTAGACACGAGTATACAAATGATGACAAGAAGAAAGCTAACTTGGACAACGTGGCCAGGGACATTCT